>JAUZNK010002672.1:0-11328 GCA_035046665.1 Euphysa ruthae | reverse complement strand
GAAATAAATTTCCACCAGAGGTGGGAGTCGAACTCGTAACCTTTCGTTCCGGAGTCAAACGTCCTACCACTGTGCCAGCTCCGTTCTAATATACTGAGCATGTCGGCCATCTTGAAATTTGTGATTTGACTTAAAATATTGCCCTTCGATGAAGCTGAGTTTTTGGATTATATTAGTAATTCATATTTTTATATACTGAGCATGTCAGCCATTTTATTTTCAAAGTTTTTTGTGGTAAGATTTTTCTCTATAATTCTACCCTAGGATTTTATTGCAGCTATATCTTAACTTAATTGTGCTTTGGTTGACAATTTTGTGTAATTTTTTTGAACGTTCTCGATTAAATTAAAAAATTTTTTTACAAATAATGGTGGAAATTGTGTCATCAAATGGAGGGTTAACTAAAGGATTTTTTGTTTTATAGTTCTTTTTGATTTAGCGTTTTCGGGGATAAATTTTAGCTCTGAATTTATTCCGCTTTGTTTTAGAGCCTCCTCGTAATAAACGTTTGTTTTTTTAAATATTTACTCTCTGGGTTAAGGTTAAATTCATTACCATAAGCGCATTTATTCCAAAATTTCAGGATTTGATTAGAATCTGTGTTACCATGCAGCAAATTATCGTTTGGTTTTTAAAATGATCTGATTGTGGGGTCCAGGCTGAAAAAGGAATGAAAATTTTCAATTTCAAATAGAAATTGAAATAAATTTAAAAAGAGTAAATTTTCTAGATATCACGTTTTCTTTTTCTTTTTTCTTTTTAATTCAGTCGCTTTCTGAAAGTCTAAAAGCCATTACTAAACAAAAAGCTAAAACAAGAGATAAAAATAAAGCAAGTCTTGTACAACTTAAGAAAGATGTTATTGGCTGGCGTTAGACTTAAAAGGTTGGAGATAATCATAATGCGAGGAAAAGCAATCAGACGGCAAAGAGTTGAACATGCGACCAATATATTGAAAGAAATTTGGTGAGTAAAGGCTTTTGCAAAAATTAGAGATCTGTACGGTTAAAGGATGAGTAGCAGACAAAAACCTTATGATCCTTCAGAAAGATTTAAATGGAGCTGTTTGTTCTTTCAAATCATCAGAACAGTAGTAACGAGGCTACATTTCTGCATTAGGAAAATGATTGAAGATTTAAACAAAGATCAGGTTATAAGTGGGAGTATATGTTGATGAATTCGTTGAAGATTTAGACATACAACAGAGGCTCCCGTCAAAAAATGGCATGCAATATTCAACACATTGTGGAATGGCAGTCTTATAGATATAAAGTATACTCTCGGGCGAAAGAAAATTCTGAATCCAGAATAGAAATCCAATTTTCATGATAGCAGATTTTTCAGCGGATCCAATGTAAAAATTCCATGAAAAGTTATTTTAAAACGTTAGGGCTGACAATCGAATCTGATTAAAACGTTAGGGCTGACAATCGAATCTGATTAAAACGTTAGGGCTAACAATCGAATCTGATTAAAACGTTAGGGCTAACAATCGAATCTGATTAAAACGTTAGGGCTGACAATCGAATCTGATTAAAACGTTAGGGCTGACAATCGAATCTGATTAAATTCATTGAGTTCACTACCATTCATCAGCACAAATGGAAGGAAAGGCGCCCTGAAACTTTATGGAAAGAAGCTTCATTTTTGAAGCCATGAATGATACCAACCATTTCTCACCCCGTATAAAAACAGTGCAAATATCACCTTTAAAATCAACTGCTATTTCAACTAGTATCATTCACATAGCAAACTTACAAAGAATTAATAAAAATTGGAAAAAGAGTAGGTTCCAGAAAAGAACCTAGAGGGACACCCGAATCTCGAGTAAATGTTCGAAAAGAGGCCATCGAGGACCACCTTAATTTTTCTGCCTAATAAAAAAGACTTAATGAAATTTCACCAAAGATATCATAATAATTGATCTTATGGAGAATTCCAGCATGCCACACTTTGATGAATGACTTTGAGATGTATGATCATAAAACAGATTGAGCGACTCTAAGTGAGAAGTAACACATGAGCTATGCAATGATTTGAAGACCTTACTTATAATTGAAAGAAGACTGATAGGAAGGTACTTATCAGGACCGAATTGTTCTCCAGAACACATGAATACTAATACAACAGTGCCGACTTTCAGCAATAATAAATTCCGCAATACACTTCTTAAACAACCTGTAGAGATTTGTAGAGAATTCTGGAGAACACCTTTGTAACACGACGAAAGGAATTTCTTCAGGGCTAGCTAGCTTTAGAAGGGTCAAGGATAACAATAATATTTTCAACTATTTTAGTTGTTATAATCAGATGAATCAAAGCAGTGTCAAAAGTTATAAGATCTGTGATCGGTATGTAGAGCAGTGAAATCTCCGATTCGAAAGTTTTTAGGAGGCTTCAAACCATTTTCTATTTTAATATGAACCAGTCTGCTAAATATAAACTAGCCTGTTAAATATACCCTCTTTTTTTCTTATGATTACTGCTCAAGATTACTTCTCAAGAAGCCAGTCTACCAGAACTAGAATTATTTCTAAATTTCTTTTCAGAAAGCATAATTCTAACTTGATAAAAAATAAATATTCCTGAAAACTTTTGTACTTTGAAGCCTGGCTAACTTTTTACATTTCAATAGAAACTTAGCAGCGTAGTCATGACTAAATTCCTAATTTGTAATTTGCAATTCACATATAATAATGATGATCAATAAAAATAGTGATGTTAACAATGATAGTAAATCGCCATGATTTTTAAGGAAAGGATATACCAAAAGAAAAAGCATGTGCTCCTGAATGTCCAAATTTTTAATAAGGATTTGTAAATTTTTACCAGTACTTGGAAATAATCAAAATAGCCTAAAATTTCACAGATGAAAACCCTGTTAGTAGTTAATTGCTAAAAAGTAGATGATATCCAAGAATATTATTCTAGAAAATATCCGTGTTTACCATAGCCAATTCTACTACAGGCTTTGCAAACGTGACAGTACTTTTAAAGCTGACGGTTGAAATTTTTTCAAAAACGTGCTTAGTTAAGGCATTTCAAAATATGTTTGTAACCCAAGGGTTTTTCCCAGAAGAAATTAACCATTTTATATCAGATAATATTAAAATTATTAAAAGTAAGATAATAATTTCAAAACGTCTTTTTGATTTCTTGGTGTATATAACTCTGAATAGTTTTTCATAAAAATTTTTGATGAAATTATGCACTTTTTCTTTCCGACATTCAATTTGTGTTTTTGTGTTAAATCAGAAACTTGACTGAAAAAATAAAGCTACATATATATGAGCCATTAGACCAAATTATCACCTGAAAACTGAGAAAACCTTGATCTAATATTCTTGTGAAATGGTTATATTTTTCTGCATATGAAAATATACCATTTGTTTTAATAGATGTAACCATCAATATAAAATAATGCAGAAACGGAATCTACGGTAACATATGCCTCTAAGTAGTTCATTAAGACCTCATTTTCATTCAATTCACGAGCAGATAAATCACAATCGTGTCCATCTTCTTCATCTCGCTCCAAACCATTTCTAAGTGACAATCTAAGTTTTACCACGTTTAAATTATTAACTATTGACTTATTATTTATAAAATAGGTACCACCAAAACCTTGACGAAGCTTACCAAAGGATTTTTCTAAAGGGTATGTGGCAAACCCAGCAATGATAAATAATTCTGCTTATACTTTTTGTAAAACCTTGATTAGTGGACCTTTTGCAGTCACAAAAAGTAACAACCTTCTCCAAAAATAATATAGTCCATGATATAGCCTCATCCTAATTGACGCAAGAATGGCTTTTCAAAGCAGCAATATCTACATTGCAGGAGACTCGGAAACATAAATTAACAGATTGGCTTTCAATTGGTTTGGAGTATACTGACTTCTCTTCCAGCTTCAACTTTAAAAGAATACACTGTACATCTAACACTCTTTTGTTCAAGTTCTAGCTCTTGCGCTTTTTCTGTCAACCAGCTGTTACGAATAGCTTTAAGAATATGAAGGTAGTCATATGAAATGTACACTTACAGTTAACCAAGGCTTTTCTGGAACCATGATAAACTTTTTCGAAAAATAAATTATTCACTATATTACCATCAGTTATGATTACTAGTGCTTTACTGTTTTTTACACTGCTAATCAAATTAAAAATCTGCAGTGAGTTTATCCACTGGTAATACTTTTATCAAAAATTCAGGACCGCCATGAAAACTCTTAATTAATAAATAATACCAAAACCCTCTTAACTAACAAATTTCAATTACTAATCGCTTAAACAAATAACTGGCCTCACTTTTATAATAAACATGATTTTTTGTATACTTCGTCAAACATGACACAATTTCTTTGTGAGGTATAACCGCACACTTGCTAACTTATTATCAATGCAAAAATTATGGCAAAGATATCTGCTGGCACTAAAAGACTCAAATTCCCTGTTTGTAATACCAGGTGATGTCCAACAGAAACTTTTGCTTGATCCCTTCGCTTGAAATTGTGATAATTTTTGATGGTCTTTCTGTTTATGAGTTTAAAATTTTATTGTTACATCTTGAGCAGATTTTTTTTTCATGAAATTTATGTTATTGGATGATAATAATGTAATAATACAAGAAACTCCAGAATGAAATGGTTGAAAATTGTTTTTATTTGCAGTCTTGATGAGAAAAATTGGCAAACTTTGAATAAAAGACACAACAGAGCCATATTCTTATGAATAAACAGTGAAATTCTCGTCTTTAATTTGAATTGGTTTTGGCATCATAATAATGCCTTTAAACTAACTGCCGGTCTGAATAAACGTGTCACTTTGGTCATGGATTTGAATTCTGTTACATAGTTTAAATGTTTTTGTTTTGTGTAATTTTAGAGGTGGTGAGGTTGACTAACTGGGAGGTGTATTAGGAAATACAGATAGTGGGGGAGCAGGCCGTAAATTTCTAAATTTAAATACACACTTGGCATCCTTGACAGTGAAATATACAAATGCAGCTTAATTAGTAACAACCAAGTTTGCTAGTGGAATACTATCAATCTATCTTTTCTCTTTTTGTTTTTTGGCAATTTATAAACATATACTTTGTTTGTTATAGATTAATATTTTAATAGCATATTTCTTAACTGAAAAAAAAAAAATTGGCATATATATGAACAAAAATCAATACAGACATATATTTCCTGATAAAGCTACCTAAAAAGATAAAAAAAATCTAACAGGTTACCTAACTGCAGCAAGCCAATCATTGAAAAATTAAAAAAAAAATTAAAATACATCAAAAAAGTCAAGTTGCGTTCTATAAATTATTCAGAGAAGAAAAATTAAACAATTTTTAAATTAAAACACGACTTTAATGATCTTTCCTTAAACATTGGTCAAATGGTGCCTTAAATGATGCTGCAAAAGCTGTATCAAATTATTTAAAATTAATAAAAATAAGAGTTGTTTTCATCATGCAGCTATTACCTACCATAGTGCAAAGCCATTTTTAAAATAGAATTATATCAGCTTTCAGCTTTTAAAACTCTGTTACATCTGCAAAGCCTGTAAAAGAGACGGCTATGGTGTAATCTGATGAGAGCTACGTATTTCTAAAAAACACAACGCAACTACAGAAATACTAGGTAAATTTAATATTGAGATTTTTATTTGATTTATCTTGACAATTGGTATTTTTGCAGAAACATCTGTCATTTTTATTTTATGCGGCATTTCTATTTTATACCTGGTATCTTTAGTGGAATATTTTTCTTAGAAACCCCGAGTTTAAAACTTAGGAAATCTTCAAAATAACATATCTTTCTATAAAAAATTTTATAAAGACTTTGAGCAAATTTTTTAACAGCGCTTCAAAATGGGATATCCATATCTTACTTCTGATAACGAGCTTGCTGGAATGAAGTTTTGACAAAAAACACAAGGTTTGCTACCTGATTAAACGATGTTGAAGTCTCGAATTATATTAATAACACCTTATCAACCAGGAAAGCAATCGTGGGATGTTTATAGTTCATATATAAGATGACATGTTGATGATAGTGACGACACATTTATCATCGATATCAAAAAGAGAGTAATGATAGAGAAACTGATCCACCCAACATAAAAATGTACTCAAAATAAAAGGAGCCATGAAGGAATCCTAAAGTAAAATGTTAAACCAATACATGAGGCTTGGGAGCCTTTTTGAACCACGATGGTGTCGTAAATCAATTTAATTTTTTAATACTGCGCGTAAACATCTCTCTTTAGGTTATTTCCTCCAAAGCAGGTTCACACATTCTTCAATGTACAGAAAATTTATTAAATTTAAATAAATTTTTCTGAAAACTCTTTTTCTCTTTTTAGTGCAAATTAAAATCACACCTGCCTAATTAAGTATTCATCAAAATATCTAAAAACAATTGGCTTGAACGTTGTTGAACTAAACATCCAGCAATGTTTTATCATCCGTTATCCATTAGAGCTTAAACGCCTCAACAAAACAATATTTTCGTTTAAGAAATTTGAAAAAATTTACTTAAGTAAAACTTTTTAGTATCATCAACCAACTTTTCAATTTAAAAAGAAAATTATTATGACTAAAGTTTACCTTCATGTGTCCAACCTCCTACTGCTAACAATACTTTTAGTGCTGGGTTTTTCTTTTTCAAATCGTTAACCTTTTGATAATTCTTGTCGCCATTAATATCGTGATAATCATATGGTTTTAAATCGCTACCCACAATCTTTGCAAAAGCATAAACGATGTGTGTACACAGATCAGGATCGATATGTGCAGGTGTGTATTTTGCTAAGCCTGTTCTGTAATGCGCCCAGTTAGGATAATAACAAACCAACACGTGCGCAAATCCATTGGAGAATAATACCATTAAAAATAAAAGTAGTAAATTCATCTCTTCTTTCAACTTTAACTAGATGAAAATATTTTCAGAAATTATTTATAGGTAATTTATGTTTGTTGCTAACAAACATCACTTTGGTCATAGACATAAAAATAGATATTTATTTTAACAAATATCTATTTTCATGATACTTAACTACTAAGAAACGTTTATTGATTCAAAGCATTCATAAATTCTAACCTTTATATATCTATAGTAACTATTGTTTTACCTGTTTGCTATTTTGTTTGCCCATTTAAAACATTTCATAAATAGCCTGGTCAGATATTGATCAAACACTTTGCTGCTAAATTTATGTTTGCATCACTAAAATTGACTTCATCAAAACTCCAAATATGAAAAAACGCAAAGTTACGGAACTCAGAAATCCTTAACTTGTTTAGGGAATAACAAAGTAGTTTTGAAAATAAAGGCAAAATAGGTAAAATCTTAAATTCCAATTGTTTTAAAAGCTTATTGCTGCCTCTTACATAAATTTATCTTTTTCAACTGGTGTATTTCTAGATATATTAAGAACCTCCAACACCGAATTCATAATTTTTCGTAAACTTATTAAACTATTAGATTCGGCATCTTTGAAGATTAAATTAAATAAAAAAGTTATACCTTTCAACTAGTACAAAATATATTGAAGTTTTGATTGATGGGCACTTGTCATGAAAACCTTATACTGATGAACATATTTAAAAAACTAAGCAGATCAAACAATATCTAACATATGTTGATAGTAATAGTTTTTAATTAACAAAATCTTTACTAATAAAATCCCGAGTCACTCGTTTTTGGCCAGCTCTTGCTACATGAGTGTCTCCCCCCGAATTAACCCAATGTCAAGTTTTAAACAACTATCCTAATTTTTTATAATTTATTTTATTTTAATGATTATGAAAAACTATATTGTATTTTTTATTTGGTTAATTTTAGAAAACTTACTTATCTCTCATCTAACTTATCAAGTTAAAGTGAAATCGCCGATGTTCCAGAATTCAGACAAATTTTTCTATAAAAAAAAAAACTTTTATAAATAGTAACTCGTCTAATTTTCGGTCTCCAGTAAATTTTAACTAGTTTAGCGAAATGTTAGTTTAATCCTTGACGAAAACCTAATATTAAGGTGCAAAAACCTAAAGTCATTCAAAGTATTTAGATTGAAATATTGTATTATCATTTAACTCAAAAGTCACCATTAACTATTTGCACATCCTTTATGAAACTCCATGCGACCCCAAATCTATCTAGTACAAAAAAACCTTGCTCTTTTCAGGAACATTGAAATTGGCCAAAAAATGAAAAATTATGTTAAATGGTCGACTTAAAAACCGACGATATTATCGCATATTAGCGCGTTTTTCAATAAATGTTGAGGACATGATAAATGTAATATAAACACGTTTTCCATAATCCTCAACGCTACAAATAAGTTTATGAAGTAATAGAAACTCATTTCTAATAGATTTGTATTCTTTTGTAGTAAACCTTGGGGCCAATTAGTAACTGAATGGCGAAACCCAGCATTCATTTTAATTTTGGACATATCATTTAAATTTCATTGTTCTATAGCAGGTTGTATTTTTAAAAATTACCATTATGGAACTCCCCCTCTGCGCGTATAAATAAGGCTAATAAAATAAAATTCACTACGCGTTTTAATTATGGTATAATGGATAAGTCTAGACACAATTTTTTTACTACCTGAAAATTGATTTTAGTTCGGTTACAAAATTATATCGCAGTATATAAAGCGAAAATACCTCCTATTATCGTTTGTACTTTTTTTTTCTGCACAAAGATTCACACAACATACTTCATGAGAAAATAATTGATTTAAAAATGTTAGCACTTTTTCTGATAATAAACCTGTTAAACTCTTTTCACATAATAAGTTTAGCTTAGGCGCTAAAGTCTCAGTTCAGAAAACTACTAGACGTTTTATTTTTTTAAATATCAGAGAGGTTTGATATACCACTATTGTACTTGTCACTGTCAATATTTCCTTCTTTTTAGTATACTTTTTCAGGCCCCTTACCAGCGAGATTTTTTATTTTTATATTGGGAACTAAAGACTATAGCTTATATGATAAGTGATAATTGTGCACTATACCATGAGCTGAGTTTTTTTTTTCTCAGATTTTTGACCAAAAACAAAAGCATTATTTAAAAAGTATGCTTTAATTGCAAGCAAAGAACCCCTGGCCAATGAAACAAATGAAATAGAAATCTTATAAAAAATATGGAAAACTTTATAGAGCAACATCGATAACTTATAAGGTGCTTTAATTATTCTCCCAGATTGTGTGTTGTTTAGAGGTTGGGTGAGCGAAAACCATTATCTCTTAACCATATCGATACATGTGTCAAGTTGAGTTAAGTAGTATAATCCCGTCATGAAAATAAAAATTCGAATTCGAAATACATTTGAAAATTTTATATACTTTTGAACTAAGTGTATAAACAAAAAAGAATATATCATATATTCACTCACTTTATGAATCAGTTGTTATCTTGATACTGCAATGTTGAACTATGTTATAGGTATGATACTTTCGTTTGATACTTTCGTTTAAGAAAAAGTATTTAAAAAGGTGAAATGATAAAATATATATATACAAGATTAAAAGACTGACCCTATAATCTCGCTTATAAACACCCGCGCCTATAGAATAAAAGTTATATATTAAATTAACTTTACGAATCAGTTGTTAATTTGATAATATAATGTGAAACTATGTTATTACGAAAGCAAAAAAACAAGCGCGACGACCTTTGTAGTTGGAGCTGATTTTGGAAACAACGCAAAAAATTCTCTATAACATGAAAGTTTTTTTGCTGACTCCACAAATTTTTGAACAAAAATTCGTACCTAAATCCGTGCTAACTTTTCATATATTTTTTCGCCTCCTATTTCTTTATTAATAATAGTTCAATAGAAGCGAATATTTCAATCGGGACAATAAAACATAATTAATTTAGGTCTTTCTATCATGGGTGAAATATTTTCTGTCTACGGTTATGTTTTTTAAGCAAAAATATTCTACCTAGGTAACCTCTAAAGGATTTTTTTCCTACTATATATTATACTATACTATTCAAAAACAATTGAAAATGTGGGTCAATATAGCCACTGAACTCTACACTGTAAACTAATAAGTTTTCTAATCCTTTGGTTTTGGACATCATTTTTATTTTTAACTAAATTAGCTGTTTTGTAGACATCTTGGCTTATAAAGTAAAACTGTATTTTTTAAATGTATAGCTAGCTAGCATGAGTAGTCTGTTTGCTTTCTTTTGAATTTTACTTTTATATTTCATTGTTCATGGCGGTCAGCAGTCTTCTATTAAATTTATGATGGAGATAATGACCTAGCTTACACTGCTGTATACCCTTGTAGCCAATAAACAAAATGTATCTTTGTACTTTTACCTTAACAATATTTAATATAAAAACAATTACAGCAGCTAAAAGCTGTAAAAATATGTTCCACAGAAACAATATTTAGCTGGGTGTTTAACTGCTTATGATAAATACAAGGTGGATAATAACTAGTTCCAAAGAAAGCTTTTAGCCTAATATTCTAGGAAATGCTTTTTTCGCTTTTACGACAGCAAATCGATTGTGAAGCAAATGTCTTCACGCCTAAATGAATAAAGAATGGAAACTTGAACGACCTTAAAACATTTTAAACAACGTAGCATGATGCTTGAGACCAAACCTCTACTTAGCAGGGTGCGTCTTAACCTCTTACCAAAGGCTGTTAAATTTATTTGTGATTCATTTTCCATATTTTATAAAAAAGTAATAGAAATCAAATTTTACTCTATCAGGAGGTTTGCTGTCACAAGTACAAACAAAGGAAAAAGAGTACATAATGATCACGAAAGATATGTTCACCTGATATCGTTCACAAGGTTAGAGGTTTTCACGAAGTATATGCATAACTACTATACGGTGAAGAAATTAGAATGCGCCCAGATAAAAATTTGAGGCGACACATGTTACGTGTGTAGAAACTTAAAAAGTGACCAAATTTCTGAAAAAGAGTGTGTAGTATATGTACCATGAGGATCTTAAGCGCGCTGGCCAGGATTTCTCAATAACCTTTAATGCTTTTTTATGAAATTTTTAGATGTTTATTTCAGGGAGTGCTGTATTTTAAACAAAACAGAAACAAAAAAATATTGTATTTTTTTTGGTATGACTGAAATGATGTTAAAAAAAGTTTCCTTACCTTTGACCACATATTAAGGGGGAAACCCCCTAGAAAAACTACAGCCTAAAATATGGTCTTAGATTAAACCACTATGGTATGGTTACGACCGATACTAAATATCACTTCCAAAAATACAGTATTAATACCAGATTGCTATGGCAACGCTGTTGCTAGGCATCTAAGTGAAATTTAGGCTAACCACCC
>JAUZNK010002671.1:0-11329 GCA_035046665.1 Euphysa ruthae | reverse complement strand
CTATTTTGAACCGTAATTTATGGCACAGGATCCTAAACCAGATGTCAAATAAAGCTGAAAACGCATGGCACAATACCTGCGCTTTGCAAATTTCTCCGCCGCGTTGTGACGATTAAACAAGTTGACAGAAAATAAATTAGATTTCCTTTTTTTTAAAACAAGTCTCTTCTTGCAAGGCTACAAGTCACTTGGAAGTTAAAGAAGAGTTAAATTCCAAAACTTATCACACCAAAATGCTCATGCGCTGATTTGGCGATACCCGGGTTTGAACCCGAGACTTTTCAGTTGGAAGTCAGATGCTCTACCGCCTGAGCTATCTGGGTACAATTTGATGTATCTTCAAAAGATTTGTTATAAAAATTTTTGTAAAAAACGGTCATAATGCATAATCACTTAGCTAAAATTAATAAAAAATATAGTGACATTTTTTCAGGGAAGTAAAAACTTACAGGAAGCAGTGCTATTGGTCCAGATGGAAGAAAGCGTTGCCATGCTGTTATATTACCTTTGTCTATCTAAATAAAATTATCAAATAAAAAGTAGTCTTATCACAAAATTTCATCAAGGGTTTGTCCACCTAATAAAGGTTTTTTGGTCTATATATATTCTACTGTACTAGAAAGCTGAAAATCTATGTGCTTTCATAAGAATTTATGGAGTGGGAGTGAAAACTTCACTAGCCACAAAGCATGGACTTGATTTGCCCCAAGCAATTTCATTATCTCAAAAAATGAGTTTTCCATAGCCATCACTTTCAGGAAAGTCCTGAAAAAAAAAAACCAACATAACAAGTCACAGACTAATAAAATTCTAAGGTTAGAATAGTTTAACGCTCTTTTTAAATAACGTAACTAATAAAGTAATAAACACAAACCTTATTTTCAATTTCCAACGTTGCAACCACAGCAGATTGTTTATAATCATAATCAACTGTTTTAATACCAGCAGATTGGCGAACAAATGAGTTATAACCATCCACACCTAACTGAGATTAAATCAATATAACAAAAAAACTTTTACATGTACCTTAATATAATTTTCCTGACTACAAATTACATTTTAGATACCTTTTAATCATTTCTCAAGGGCTATACTTCAAAAATCCTATTTTTAAAAAATGTCATCAACACTTTTCTCAAAAATTTTCATCTCTTTAAAGAGGACATGGTTGATGCATACTGTGTGAAATTTAAGGAACACGAAAAAGATTTTTTTTTCTTTTTGTAGAAACGGACATTCGGTGGAAAGGAAGTCTTCTATGTTTTGATATAGTTTGGAAAAATGATATCAAAGATTATTGAGAAAATTCACAAATTTTTTCAGGCTTTTGCTATATTTTTAAAATTTTGTAAGTTTATCCTTCTGAAATTTAAAAAAGAAAGAAAAGAAAACGTAAGCCAGTTGAATTGCAAAACATAAATAAATAGTAAATAAATCTAAAAACTTGTGAGAACAAATCACATTTTAATATGTTTTAAATCAAAACTCTGTGAAACAAAATCCCTGCAAGACAAAGCTCATTTGAAAGACTTTTTTTAGAGGATGAAAAAGTAGCAAGCAGTAATAAAGAAGAAACAGAACATTTCTTGCCATCAATTTGAAATTTTCATAATCTTTTTAGACAACTAGATCTGTAGCAAAACAACTAGAAAATTAAATGAACATGCAAAACTATTTTAATGAAATGTCAATTTCAAATAAATTCTATTTTATTATAGCTTTTGCTCTTTTCCTTGACTAAAATCATGTTAATACGAGCCAAAAATTAAAACAATGACTCATGACTGTTTTGTATCACTTTTTGTTATATAAAATTATGATTAACGAAGAAACCTACATTTTTTTTATTTTATAGCTCCTTAATAAAGGAGGTTTATTTACAAGAGAAAAAAATTATATTCCTCTTTTAAGCAAACCTTCAAGTTTATTTGAGGATTTATGCCATTCTACTGTAGATTTTAAAAAATTCAGGAAAATGATACTATTTAGATTAAGTGAACAATCAAAACTTTTCATTTACGATTGATAAAGATTTTTAAAGAGAAATGAACATTTTGCTTACAACTGACATTAAGAAGACAAAACAGAGAGAGGAAAATGTGGTATTTCAATAATGTTATATCCATGTAGTGAGAGCTTTTAAATCAAATCATAAATGGATTTCTTACTAATAGGCTTGTCTCAATCGATCTTCCATCCTTCAAGTGGAGAGTTACAAACTTTTCTTCGGTATCCTATAAACAGTAGATAAAGTATATCCTATTTTCCATGAGGAAAACCCAAATAAAAATTTAATTTTTCTTTGAATCGTCTGTAAAAAGTAGTTTTTACATCATCATTTATTTATATGGCTTTATATTAGTTTAAAATTTTCTACTTTCAGGAAACATACGAAAAAAAAAAAAAAAAAAAAAAAAAAAAACAATTTTACGCATATATTAAGTATAAACTCAATTCAGTCAAAATACGCAGGTAAGAAAGTACAAATTAATTTTTACTAAAGCTTTGTGAAATTCGAGAGGTGAGAATGTATCATGTTCTCGATTTATTTCATCAAAAGTTTCATCTTTTTTGACTGGAGATTGATAAGTCAAAATTCTGAGTCACACTTTAGAAT
This sequence comes from Euphysa ruthae, assembly GCA_035046665.1. Taxonomy (NCBI): domain Eukaryota; kingdom Metazoa; phylum Cnidaria; class Hydrozoa; order Anthoathecata; family Corymorphidae; genus Euphysa; species Euphysa ruthae. The sequence continues at coordinate 8,712 of JAUZNK010002671.1, read as the reverse complement.
CACGTCACACAAGAGATACAATTTTCAAGTATAAATTAAGGTTATTAACAAAGAAAATTGTTTTCTGGCATGTAATATAGCAAGCACTTAAGTTAATATTGATGGAAAACACGATTAAAATATGACAAAAGTATAAATTATCAGTAAAAAAAAAGGCTGCTTAACCGATTCTGAAAAAAAAGAACTTGAGTCACTAAAAAATGAAAACCATGAGCAAGTACAAATGATTATCTAGCATCATATAAATCTTGAAATTTTTAGAAAAACTTGATTTTCAGTTTGATAATAATTTTGAAACGGCCAGCATTACTGCCCGTAAGAGAAGATAAGATTACATTTCAGGACCTGTGTTAAAATATACAAAAAAGCAGATGTGCCATAATCAAAAATATTTTTTCACACGGTACAAAATTCAGAAAATAATCTCACGACAACATTTTTTCAGAGATGCCAACACACAAATATAATCAGAAACAATGTTTTTTTTACAACCAAATAAAAATGCGACAAAATTAACATTCTTTTTCTGGACCCAATCATCAATCATACAGAGCTTAAAACATAAAAGAAAATTTTTAAAATGCCAGCTTTTGGACTAAATTTTTCAGGTTTCAATACTGGTGTCAGGTTTCGAAAATTTTTTTAAATAACCAATATAACAATAAAAATAATAATTAAAAAGAATACTTTTTAACATTCGAATGGATGATCAAATGACTTCACAAAAACTCTCAGATATTTGAAAATAAAATTTACTGTGAAAATTTGTTACAAATGGACTTGGGTAAATTTCTATTAATACCTCATCAATCTTTAATTTTCGTTATATAGCAAAATTTTTTAATTAAATGTTTAAATAATCATCTAGTTTTAGATTTCTTTGGCATCCACACCCCTCTATTGAAACAATAAAACATTTTGCTCTTAGTGCAATGCAGAATTAATTTCTGCTATGATACTTTAATCCATTTCAACCATGGTTGGTAGGTTTGGCAGTGAAAGGAAAACATTATCAATTTTTCATAACATAGGCCAACACCTTAGGGCAAGGAAAACCAATTTTATTGTTTCTTAACAGATTAAAACATGTAACTTCTAAAATTTCCCATAAAAATTCAAGAGCTTTATTTATGCAAAAAAAACTTTATATCCGTTTTGCGATCCTAAAAGAAAAAATCTCAACCAAAGCATGCTTAGATATTCCACAGCATTACAAGAAAGAGATTTTTGATGTTTAATTCATTTCACTATAAAGTGAAGCTCAAAAATAAACTACTGTTTAAACTTACTTGTGAAGATGGAAAATTAATACTTTCAATTTTGGATTGGTATTTTATATCTACAACATGATTCAATTGTTTAGCTCGTGCCGTGCAACCCTCAACAATAACATTATTTTCAATGATATAGGCAATATGATCCATACTTGAATCTGAAGCATTAAATGTGATGGCTCCATCTGAGCAAGCATCCCATACCTTAAAAATATAACAATAAATGACTTCTTATTCCAAATAATTCAAAAATTAGATGCAATTTGAAAGAGCATGTTAGATTTTTAAATAAAGTATGTTAATGCTTAAATAAAGTATGCTAATGTTTAAAAAAAGCATATATTATAAAACACTGTACAAAGGTCTAAAAAAATTTCTCAAATGGTTTTAGAAAAAACCACATACCTCAAAAATGCTCAGACAGACATGAGCTTATAACAACCACTCCAAGTTTTACAAGGTTTACAAGAATAATATAATAAATGTTTTGAGCAGTCAATTAATTTTAGGCCCAACAAGAAGATTGTTGCAATTTCACCATTTTATAATCCACTCTTTCCTTTCAAAATAATATTTCTAAAACTATGTGTTTTTACTGATTTTGCCAAATACTTTTAAGTTAAATGAATTTATTTAGTTTGCAGAAATTCCTAGTAATGCATATTATATACTTTGTCTTAGTTAACAAACCTTTAGCTATTAAAAAAACTGTATCATTCATTTGTAACCTTTTTAAAATTTCCTGAATTTCTCGTGGTTATAAAAATCTAGCAACCATCCTACCTATGAAAAAATATCTGATATCTGAATCTAACAGCATACCTGCATCTTGTCAAACGCATGAAACCTCCTACCAGCTACTTCATTCCAAACGCCAATACCTAAATAATACTATCCACTGAAGACAATGCCTAACACCTATCTTCATATGAGGCTCAAGCCGTTCCCCACCTTCCCTCCTGAAAAAAAGTTCCTCCTGAGAATAAATTTATTTTCAGCACTTGAATTTGAAAATCTTTATTATTTATTCAATATTCAATAAGAAAACATCGCAGCATACTTCATAAAACTCGCATGTATAACTCCTGAAAAAAGGTTCCTCAAAATTCAAAGAATTTTGAAACAATTAGTGCCAGAATAGTTTTGTATTCCAATGCACACTATGATGAAAGCATTACTTATGACATTAGGTGAGTGAGGCCATTTATAATTTTACATTAAAGGAAAATTTAAGATTTATAACTTGACATAAAGTAACAAAATTCACACTTTTGTGCAATTTTGTAAATAAAGTTGTATGATAAAGCATTAAATAATTCAAATAACTTGTCAAATGCTGGTACAATTCATATTAAAAATAAATTATAAACATTCATATTCTAAAAAATATGAAATTTTATATCATTAATATTTTTAAAAAATGAGGCAAGGAGAGTTGTACAAAAACATTACTTTACACTTAAAATATACCCAGCATTTACCCATTATTTAGGATAATAAGGTATTAAATTAACTGAATCATGATAAACAAGAAAAATAATTACATACATAACAAACCTCTAATATTTTGCAAAAGTGATAAATAATGGGTACTTAAAAAAATCAATCATTTTTATATTATTTCTGTAGAATATTGTAATAAATAGCTAGTTCTTTTGGCTAAGAGATTGTTGTTAGTCTTGTTGTTAGTCTTGACACTTGTGATGAATCTAGAACAATTGCACTTGAAATCTCTAAAGCATTCTACAAAGTGTGGCATGCTAGACTTCTCTATAAGAAGCAGTCGTATGATAACTTTGGTGAAGTTTTGAATACTATTAAAATTTTCTTGTCAAGCAGGGAAATGAAGGCCACTCTTCGAACTGTTACTCAGTAAATTCTGATGTCCCTCAAGGTTCTGTTCTGTAAATTCAGTAAATTCTGATGTCCTGTTCACGTGCCTAATCTTTTTCTAATTTTCATTAATGATTTGCCTGATAGTTTTTTTTATAAGTTTATCATAAATGCAAATGATGCTACTTGTAAATGTGCTCATCTTTAGGATAGACAAACAACAATGTTTTTGACAAGGTTGAAACGGAAGCTGATTTGGAAGATGATCTTTGCAATGGGTGAAAAATAGCTGGTGTCATTCAATGCTTCAAGGACGAAGCTTCTTTCCATATACCACTTTAGGGCACCTTTCCTTCTATCTGTGCTGATGAATGGTACTGAAGCCACTATATCTATGCAGATTTGGCATAACGCTCTTTAATAACTTTTTTCATTCAATTCAATTTTTCATTTCATTGCAAAATCTGCTGCCATGAAGTTTGGATCTCATGGTACGGCAAGTTCTTCCAACAGAAAATATATTTATATCAATAAGGCTACCATTTGACCATGTATAGAATATTACTGTAATCTTTGGTTAGGAGCCTCTTCTGTATTTCTATGACTTATTGACAAAATTTAGAAACATATACTCAATCTTTTTTGTTCTTGGTTTGAATCTTCAATCACTTTCTCATCACATAAATGTAGCCTCATAGTCACTGTCCTCTAAGTATTATTTCCATGGACAGTTCTGATGAAAAAGTAACACCTTCTTCACTCAACACTTTCTCAAGGACTACAAGGCTTTCATCTGCTTCTCATACTTTAATGGTACAGATTACACGGCTACAGCAGTGATAATAGGCGTCAAATCACGGCTACAGCAGTGATAATAGGCGTCAAATCTCAGATTTTATCAGATTTTATCAAATCAACTTGGTAAATTAAAGATTTTAAAAGCAGCGATATTTTTTTTCTTTTAAATTATTTTTTCTTATTGTTGAATTATGAATTAAAAATTTTGTAAAATCTGAGGTATTTTATGGAGTTATAAAAATAAATTTCTAATAAATTAAATACACAGCATATCACAAAACAGCCAATTCTATTCAAAATTATAGTTGTTAAATTTTCCATTTAAATGACTGCAGGTCCCACTAATGTCATAAGCGTGTAGAGACAAAGATTTTCAAACAAATTGGTTTTAACCACCTTTGGCTAGAAGTAATTAAGTTTGTTTGGGCTTAAATGAAATCACATCATCAGTCCAGAGTTTGAGAGCTACATCAAATTGGAGATATGCAGGGGCCAGATCTGTTATGTATTAAAGTGAAAATTAGCTCATGCCTCAAGGACAAGAAATGAGAGCAAAACTGATTTGTTGCTTAAAAATTTATTCATATAAATGTAACACATGAACTGGATTCCGCATGCAATATGATAAATACAGAGTTATGCCACATGATTCTATTTTAGGACATGGGGGTAACACTTTTGAACACTTCTTTTAAAAAAAAATCACCTTGGAACTGAAAAAATCATTTTTTTTTTAATTCCTATTTTAACAAATAAGAAATAACGAAGAAAAATGAGATTCAAAAGATTAATGCAATGCAAGATGTTTAAAAACCTATGCAGCTAAAATTCAACAATAATGTCCTAATAATACACATTTAAATATCATTAGTATTTAACATACTGACTAGGGATTGATCCAATGATCCGGATCATTGCATTGATTCTTGCTATAATTAATCTGTGTTGCACAGTTCTGCTCTGATACCGCTACAAACTACCTTAGTGTGACTCATCATCCGCACTTTATACTTATAAACTTTTATGTGTGTCTAAATCAATTTATCTTACCTTCCCAAGTTTTTTCAATTATTTCTTTGATTTTTTGGATTGATCGATCAGCCTGGAATCTTTGCTCTTTCAAATTGCCCAAAAAGGCTTTTGAAACACATAATGTTCTGATAATAATTCAAGACTATTGGGTTTTCTGTAAAACTCCCTGAGAGTTTTTTTCAGCTACTGAGTTCTAGTTATAGTCTTGATGGAAAACCTTCAAATTAAAGAATAATTGTTACCTTCCAAAATATTTCTAGACCCAGGTGCAATAGCTGAAACTCGATTTTCATATTGGTAAGTCTTCCAGTCCTTTTGTGGGGCTTCTGAAGCAGCCTCAAGAAGTAACACATGTTTTCCTTGAAAATATTCTGACTGACCTGAACAAAAATTTCCAAAAAATTAGATGCTAAACAAAGAAGAGTTGAAGACAATTATTTGCAAAATACTAGTTTTTTAAAAACATTGCTGGAGAAAATAATTAGATTCTCTAAAGTTCAACTTTTGACACAAGAAAAATTCCATATACGTACAAAAACTCTATAACTTAGCAATGCCGTCATTAAGAATGATTTTTTCACTGAACAAAAATAGTTTATCTAAATGCTAATTTTGAACACAGAGAGGCCACATTAAAAAAAAATTTTTTTTTAATATTCTCAACGGAATAAAAATTAGAGTAAAAAAAAGTACAAAAATGTTGAAACATTCAAAAGAACTAACCAAAGTTTGCACACATATCGACTTGCGAAGACTCAAATTATGTTCATGAAACAACCACTCAGGTCACTTTTTTTCAAGCAACAACAATACTGTCAAAACTTGATGACTATATCAATATTTCCCCAATATTGAAAAGAGTACCTGGTATGAAACGTTTTTTTATTATAGTTTAATAATTTGCGCAAATAAAAAAAAAGAAGAAAAGAAACGACAATCAAAGAAATGTTTATCTCGCCCTTTAACAAAAACGTAAGTAAGTGACTGAGTGAGTATTTATTATGTCACAAGCAAATACACATGATATATAAATTACAATATAATAGACAACAAAAAATAATCAAAGGATAAAAATCACACACAAAAACATAGAGAGATTGATTCAGTCGAAGCATAAAAAAAAAAAAAAAAATCAAGTGTTTTTTACAGAACTACAGTCTGAAAATTAAAATCATTATTGTATACAAATTACATAACAACTGTAAATTTTTAAAGTGAAAAAATAGTTGGACTACCCTAGTATTTCATCATCATGCAAAAAAATTTGAATTAGTCTTTTTCCTTTTTGCCACAAAAAAAGAATAAAGTTTATTATTATTATTTTTTTTTTTTTTTTTGCTTTTAGAAGGCATAGAATAATGGAATATGAAATAAAGTATATATAATGATGCCACTCTACCACTAAGATCTCAAAGTATTAATGACTCTTGGCCAAAAACAAGGCTAAGAAAAATTTTATTTAAAAAGTATTTAGTATATGCCATTTAAACTTTATATAACGTTATACAAAAAATTTAAAAACTCAAGAGCAAACAAAATTGAGAAACTTACCAAGAGCACAAGCAAGAGAAGTACCAACCATACCACCTCCAACAATAACAGTATCAACATACTTTCTTAGATGACAACTTCTTTTCAAATTTCTTTTAAAACATAATTTAAAGCTTTTGGTTATCTGAAAATTTTTCGCGATACCATACATTTCAATATCTCTAAATCATGCTGAATAGTTAGTGCTCTGTCTGATATTATTGATTTTAAGAGGCTAATTAAAAGTGGTGAGATACTTTCATAACATTAAGGGGTTAGGAAATTTTAAAAACTTAATCCAAATTTCACAGATGATTTTATATTTCTACACAAGTTTTTCACAGAAAAAAAAAAAAAAAAAAAAAAACGTAAAAAATGAATATATTTTTACTTGCAACACTACTAGTCATTTTAAAATAAAAATATCTGAAATTCCTAATTGCAGGCCTCAGCAAAAAATACCTGAGATTTTACTTTTTTGGGAAATGAAATAATTTTAAGCCAGAGAAAATAAATGCAACTTTTTACTGATGTAAAAAAAATAAGTTTTCAAGCATTTATTTAGGACTGTTGTGTATTTGAAACAAAATCTCTATTGAAGGAAGATACTTAACCAGAGTTTTATGTTATTTTAAATGACCATATAAAGTGAATAAGCTATAAAATGTTTTCATGATAAAAGAGCTTTTTGATGATAGACAATTTTTTCTCATGGTAGATCTTCTTAAGAGTGTACCTTAGCTTAGATGGTTGTTACATAGAGGGATATTCTATTTTAAAGATTTCAGACATACAATTTAGGTTTTGCCAACTGCAGAATTTAATTACAAGAGCAAAAATACCCGATTGGCCATCATATCAACAGGCAGCCAATTTACGGCTCTTTACTGTTTAGCACCAATATGGACATGACTATCCATATATAAAAACATGATGGTTTTGATGGTTTCAAAATAATTGAAATCCTTCTTAAATATTCAAATTTTGGTAGTATGATGTTTACATTAAAAAGAATGAAATGTAACAATTGTTGCCTAAAAGGGAGCCATAATTGCTGATGTTCTTGAATAAGGTTTTCTATATTATATTGCATAGGTTCAGGATTAGACTCAATATCACCAAATAAAATTAACATAAAAAGTTTCAGAAAAATTAGATGTAATTTAATGCACCGATTATTTAGTATTTTTGTAGAAATGTGTATAAATTATGTTAGTGAGAGAAGTTGTGGAGACATCAATTTGAATACTTAACAAACCATTTTGACTATTTAACAGACATCTAAACTAAAAGTGAAATTTCCTATGTTAAAAAATATCAATACAAGGGTAAAAAAATAAAAAAGAGTTAAAATTAAAAATCAATAACTTATTTAAAATAAAATTTAAGAAATGCAAGAAAAGGAACGTTGAGAATAAAAACAGGAATGCCCAAAATACAAAGTCAAAAATGTGACGATGAAATGATTTTTTAATCATATATTTTTTATATATTTATGTTTTGATTTATTATTTTTTTGAGTTTCGTAAATAAAGGTATTTAGATGTGTTTGTAACAGACACATATAATCAGAGCACTTATTTACATAATAAGTGCTCTTACATACAAAAATTCAGTGAGTAAACAGGTCTATTATCAATGTCCCTAAATACACAACAAAAATGAGATGGTAAAATCAGCTTTTTACAATAATAAACCATAGATAACACTATCAAAAAAAGATTCCAAAATTTTAACTTATGTTTAAACAACCATTTCAAAGTAACACAACCAAGGTTGGAATTAATAAAACGGTTATGTTTCAATATGGTGTTTTTATTATCATAAAGGTGAGTTGATTTTTGTCTTGATGAGATTAAAGTAGCATTATTTAATAAAGTGAAAATGTATTTGTTGATTAGATTGAGAAAAATTTTGCAGATAAATATGAGTGCAAAGAGAAATAATCACTCATCAAACCACTTGCTGATCTATATATATAGGCAGGTTGTCATTTTCAACAGGATTTATAAAAATTCAATTTTGAACAGACTATCAGAAAATTTAAAGTTTTAAGTTCTTATATAGCTTATTAATGTCGCAATCTGAATTTGAGAAAATCATTTTCTTAAGGGAATAACAGCGTAGCAGGCACAACGCTACAAAGACCATAGCAAAACCAAGATTGCTTCATGCAAATCATTTATGTATAGAAGAAAAAGTAAGGGACCTAAAACAGAACCTTGTGGTATATCACATGTTATTG
>JAUZNK010002670.1:0-11329 GCA_035046665.1 Euphysa ruthae | reverse complement strand
CCAACGTATATTTTTTAACGTGGGCCGACAAACAGCTTCAAGCTGGTATATTTCAAAATGTTCCTACGGGTTTGGTTATTGTGTACTTAGATTTCCCATTTGATCTTACGGTAGATAACCGCCCGGCCAAAGAGCTATAAACTTATCACACCGAATCGAATGCTACTTATAATTTGACTGGGGTGATACCTGGACTTAAATACTGAACTTTAAGTTTGCGAATCAGATGTCTGACCAAGTGAGCTATCCGGGTACTCTATGGTTTATTCTAATCACCCTTACCAATCAAACCTCAATTTGCAACACTACTGGTTGTAACTAGAACAACAACCCCTTGGCCTTGCCTTGAACTGTATGGTTAAAATAATCAGAAACTTATCTTGAAGGAAAATTTTGCAAATATATAATAAAAAAGCATGGAAGTAAAAATAATAAATGTAGATTAAAATGATTTTACTTTTCAATAAATATAATTTCATGTATCGCTCTTACCTGGAAACCAAGCAATATCGACAGGTGAACAGGAGGGGTATCATTAATACCATACAACAGAGTTGATTTTGGTTGGTTGGCTTTTGCTGTTCTTTCGTTCGCATTATGTAATTTCATAGCTTGTTCTATGTCGACGCTGCTAGGCATTTTTTTGATTTTTGTGTTATTTTAATGCAGTTAATTAGAAACTAATAAATAATTTCAGTAATATTGCAATCAATCAATGAAAATTAAGACAAACAAGCCTTGACAGGTTGCTTGGAAATTGCAGATTAACATTATCCTGACATAACAAAAACAGTTATGTTGTTTTCTTTCAACAACCACATCAGAGTACAAAAAGTCAATCATTTTTAAGATAATAATGGTTTAAAATAACATTTGCTAATTTTCAGGGAATTCTCTTAGTTTAAGAAATATTCTAAGAAGAAAACAAACTTGCAGAATAGTTTAAGTATTTTTATCGATATACTTAATGAACATGGCATCATGTATATATAAATGGAAAATTTTTACTAAAAATTTTTTTAACTGGAAAACGGAACTACCGTAAATCCTCCGATAAAGTTTTGTTCTCCCATTCTCTGAAAATTTCAATTTAAAATTTATCATTTTCCAAAATTTACCATTTAGCAACTAGTTTTTCAGTTACTACAATCAATGAATATATTTTCTCACACGCAAAGTAGATACACCTGTTAATCTTTACATCAGTTAAATAATTTATTAGACTATGTACATATCAATAAAATAAAACTAAATTTTATTATAATGTAAATCAGTTCAAATATCAAACGCCAAATTAAATGACATAAGAGTAGGACTTAAATCTGAAAACGATGTGTGCGAGAGGTAAGACAAGTTTATTTTGGACAAATGATACCCACGTACTGTACTTCTGTATTTTAGCCTGTAAAACAGCTGATATTTATCAAAAGTCTCTACTCTAGCCATGTTAAAATCAAAGCATTCACGTTTGCAGGTAAATAAGAAGTTTTTTTTTCAAAACGTTCGAATCTAACAAATGTTCGAATATTGTAAGCTCCTTTTTAACATTCGAACGTCGTATGCAAAAGAACGTTGTATTAAAAAAAATTCTTTCACAAATATGGTCGAATCTAAATAGACAAGGCAACGAAGGGAGTCAGATACCACTTAGTACTAGAGAAATTTTAATGATACCAAAAGTAAGCCTATGTATTGATTGGGGATTCAGAAAGTCTTATGGTAAACGTCCCAAACACGAGTGTTTGCGCACTAGATCACTTCATCGCAAGGGTATCAGAGAATTAATGAAGCAATATGCTAAATACGAGGGCCCTGAAGGGTCACTATTTTACTTTATTTAAAAAAGATTAAATTCCTTATTTTTAATACACTTTACTACTTTAAGTACTTTATTACTTTCTGAATGCTTTACTTTAATTTGAAATATGCATAAGAAACATACACACAATGCACATAAAACAAAGAAATGTTATTTATACTATATAAGTATATATGACCCTCCAGGGCCATCGTAGCTAAAAAACATATTTTTCTTTTGTTCAGATTTTTTGCTTATTTTATTATTTTGTTCGCTTCAATATTCTAAGCTAGTCCTTATTTAAAAAAACTAACAGATTATTAGGTTGCATAAATATCTCGAACGTGAATGGTCAATCGTTAAAGAGGAAATAAAACATATTTCTTCAGCGAGACAAAATATTGGTATTGTTAATTTCAATTGTTAGTAGTATTGGTAAGGCATAGGAAACTGGATACTTGGAAAATAGATCTAGGCAGCTGAGTAGAAGCTTATTTCCAGAGTTTCTTGTTGGAAAAGGGCTGACTAAGTCAATACCAACGATTTCCCACACTCCATTTGACCATATAAAAAATTAATATATTATAAATGTCCATTATAAAAAATTATTCAATACATGTCTGTCAAACATAAATCACATTATATGCATAAAAATGAGACTGTGTAGTAATCTCAAATATAAATTTTATATATCTTCTCACAAATTTATGGGTAGGACAGATGATGCTAATTGGATTTTAATGTATATTACCGCTTAAGTATAACAATTAATGAGTAATTATTATAGAATTTCACGCTAAATAATTTTAATTTAATTTAGGCAGGTAATTTGCCAAAAAATGTCTGCTTGTGTGCAAAAACACGAGGATACACCACTGCACATGATTGTGCGTTGGAATTCACTCACTTCTCAAATAATAAACCTAACATAAAAAAGGTATACAATTTTAATATCATTAAACAGAAAAAAATTTTCTCTCAATTCAAGTAATCAAAATCTAAATAATAAGCTAATAACAAATCAAGATTTGATACCATATCTATAATTTTTGCATAGATACTATAACAATAATATGACGAAACAATTATAGATAACGTTTTTGTTTAACCAGGGTGTCTTCCCACTGGACTGCAATGATTTTCCTTGAATACCTTTTCTTATTCTTCTTCTGACCCAGTTTTTTTTAAATATAAAAAGATATACAGCAAACACAAATATACGAAGGCCAGACGTAACTTTTTCGTAAAAACCACGTAAGAAAATATACACACTTAAACAAACAATACCATTCGTATTAGCATCCCTCAAAAGGTTTAGAAGATATAATATTCTCATATAATAATCAAGATTCTCTCAATATTATTTTACAAGGGAAGTTTCTTTATTAATTTATACAGGCCTTTGCCTTGTTTTAGGAAAATTTCTTACTTCAAAATTTAATATTTTCCACCCATAAGCTGATATGACTTAACAGATTTTTTGGTAACTTTTACGACGTTCTAGATATGTAGCAGTTGATAGAAAATTTAATATATTACAAAACGGGACCCTGCTTACAGATTGTCTAAAAACAAGAGGAATTTATACAACACTAATATTAGCTCTTTTTAAATTCAATTGGCGCTGTAGCACTTTTTGCAAAAGGTTATATATAATAATGAGAAACAACAAATGGTCACACTCGAAATATGTGCAATTTCGCCTGAAACCATTTTCCTCAAATTTCGAGTTTGGTTTAAACTGAATAAACGAATAATTATAGCATCTAGGTTAGCTCTTCAAAAATTTTGTGATGAGTAACTATGGACACCACAGCTAGTTCGGTATACCTTGAGGATTCACAACATTACATAGTTTTTCTTTGCTCTCCGTCTGAATAACTGTCATCATATCAGGAAAAACTGTTCCAGTGTTTTTAATCAAATAAATTTCATTGTTCCTTATTTTTAAATTTCTTTAAATGAAGTTTGACAGACAACCATGGCAAAGCACTCAGGGAACCCTTTAAGGTTGCAAACTATTATTAAATTTCAAATATCTAAAAACAATTGTTTTAGGTATTTCAAAGTACGTGGAAAACGACTATGATAACCCTTTTTCTTAAAAACGAAGATATATATGAAATATATATATGAAATTAAGTTTTAAAATGTCAAAAATCATCATACCATATGTCGGTATAATACTTACAGGATCCATAACACACTTTTTTATAAATTGTAACTGGGATAGTTGTTTCGTACTTTGCTCTGGGTAGAGCCCTAAAGTTGGCTTATAAGTAAAGGACAAAAGACATGCTTATTTATGAAGTTTCCACCAAGACGATTTGTAGAGAATAGATTTTGTGTCACTTTTTATGTACTTTACCTATTTCATCCGTACCTTCTTGCACCATATATAATTCTTATGTACTCCTGATACTGAGAAGAAAAGTGTATGAAATTATTTGTGTTTATAGTTATTTATAATCTGTTTTATTATCTTTTTCATAAACTTTCAAGTTATTTTCTTTCGCTTCAGAGCAACAGCAGATTTTCGAATTTTTTTTGACGGAACGCTTTCCATGGTTATTTGCAGTACTTAACTAGAAAACTAGTTTGTGATAATTTTTTAAAAAATTTTAAAAATTTTTATTCTGTTTTTTTATCAAAATTAAGAAAAAATGACGGTTATTAAAGATGTTAGCTTTAATACTAGTCTATAGACTAGACTGGAGTAGACTAGATTATACACATTTAAGGTGATTAACCGCCTTAAAAGTGCTACAAATCGGATTTTGATTTATCCTTAAATTTTATAGCTTTTTCGACTTTTTCTGCTGCTAATGTTTTTCTATTTTCTGCTATTTTGGCTCCTTGTTGTATTATTTATTGTTTCTATTGTTACGTTTTTTACTATATGATGTGTATATAACTTAAGGTGATAGTCATATAAAAAACTTTTTGGGTTTCTTTCATAGTTTAGTGTATTAAAGATATCAAAGTAATAAAATTCCAAAGAAAAAGGAAAAAAGAAAAAAAATAACTCAAAAAAAATCCTGGTGAAGCACTAAAGCCCGACCGTAAATCTATAAACATTAATTTTTAGTTATTATTTTCCCTCTAAGATAAGACTACAAAATATACATTCAGAATACATCAAAAAATAATGAGTACAAACACACATTCTAAACAAATTGCAACACTCAACAACAAGCCATCGTTCAAGATCCACTTCAAGAGTAAAATTTGCATATGGCGCTTATGACTTATGGCTAAAACTTACACAGGTATATAAACAGGACCACAAATCGCGACTAACGAAAAGTTAGTTAGGCCTTTGGAGAATCGGCAAGGTCAGATATTCCACGAAATCAGTTGCTAAGTGAGATACCAGGGCTTTTGGGCATTTTTTTTTGATTTTTAAGAACCTCTAAAATAAAACTTTTGTAAATAAAAATGACCTTTTTTCGGAACGTAAAATGGATTCTACCATAAAAATCGGTCCAAAAAACGTGTAAAATGAGATTTTGATGAGATTCAAAAAAATTCCTTTTTCTCATATGACTACCACCTTAATAAGTTCTATACGCTGAATCTACTTCCTTATTTTCTACTATATGATGTATAGACAACTTAATAATTTCTATACGCTGAATCTACGAGTAGGATATATTTTTGAGGTCGGACAGTTTAAACTATCACAAACCTTAAACATTGTTTTATTTCTGGTTTTTCAACTCAAATTTTGATGAAAATTTTAAGTTGTTTGAAAAATTTATGTTTAAGGTGGGGCACCGACAAATTGCCGAGGCAATATTTCCAAAAGGGGCCACGTGGCGGGTCTTGGAATACTTAGAGCACCCATTAACGCCTACGAAATTCACTCAATCAAACAACCCGACGAAATTGAGCTAGCGTTGCATTACTCAATGATTTTTACTCAAAAACTCAGAATTAACATGGAAAGTAAATTTCATTGTAAATTTATTATAAAGTAATTGGCATGTTCTTTTTGTCTGAAAAGTTTGCAACACGTCTAAATAATAAAATACTAAATGATAAACATTTTCTTTAATTTTACACGGTCCTTCTGGGGTCCTTTTCATGATGGCAGATACAGGTTTCACGTGGCGTTAAAAACTCAACAATCGTAAATTTTTAGACATAGAAATTCTGCACAATTGTACTTTCAAGTATTTGTTGTGTACTGAGCTAAAATCTTAGTGATAACATTTTTTACAGAGTGGAGAGGAGTTTTCTGCGCGGAACATACAAATTAGTCATATTTTAAGTTAAGCGCTTAATCAAAATACTGAATAATTTTTAAATTCACTCTTTTTATGCCGAAAGTTTAAGTTTACGGCACCCTTATATATATAGAACTAACTCAACAAACTTTGAACAAAGGTTGAACTATCGGTTCTCAAAATATTAACGATTTAAAAAAATCAAAAGGTCAAAAATGGCGCCTAACACTTAGATAAATGTATCATATGCATTTTTAAATCTAAAAAATCGAAATAAGATTTATATTTATCTTTTGTAGCTATTTAAAATCGTAAAACATTTGCGCATTGAAATCTAAAATCATGGGTTTTTGGAAAATAGAGGAAAAAAAACACTTTCAACTGATTTGATTTGTGAAGACATCTTGAAAATTGAAGACCAGGCAATTCAGCTTTTATACTGCTCCACCGTCTATTTATCCATAGAATTTTACTTTGAAAAATGAACAATGTTTTGTGAAAAATTCCATTCATTTTATATCAAATCAAGAAGAAGCTGATATCGAAGTGATATTACAATGTCAGCATGCTATATAAACAACAGAGAGTCCAATTTTTCTCAGGTCACCCTATGGGGATATATATTCCTTTATAATAGCCGCTTCTTTAATCAACACACTTGAAAGTAGAATATTTGGCTATGGAAAATGGCAAAAATAGAAAGGGATTGCGGCTTTACCATGTCTCAATTAGCAGCGACATAGAAAAAGCCCTCATTGGAATTCACACATAAAAGGGAAACGATTACTTTTCAGAATATCTAAGGAAAGATAAACAAGCTTCCTCTAAAGCTCTAAAGACGAATCAAAGTCTTGCAAAGTCATTTAGCGATCTTGGGCAGAGCTAAGGACAAATCCATTATATACAGTTTCATGTATAAGATAATATAACCATTCATAAACATTTGATGCCGTTTTAAATTTCTGAGAAATTAGTTTGTTTCTTCTCAACTGAGCACATGACTTCTTGGTCAAACACATCGTATTGAAACTGTCAAGTTTGACAGTTTTAAAATATTTAGAGGTTGGCCAGAAAAACAATTTTTTGAAAATAGCGTTTTTGCACAGTCTGTTTTTGGGATCATTACATAACCCAAAAAAAAAAAAAAAAAAAAAAAAAGGACAGGAGAGCAAAGCAATATTACCTACTCAGTGGTGGAATAAGCATTAAGACATGCTGCTTGATTTATTTTCAGATCTCCACATCTGAGTGTCAGCTTAAACTTTCAAAGGAAATTGAACACAAACGAAATATTCTAAAGAAGAAAAACACCATCTTCTGAATAATAACGACTATCTAAACAATTAAAAACTATGAACTAAAAAACTTTTTCAATTTATCACCTGAGGGTTAAACTGATTTTTAAAAGTTTATTTAGTAATAATTTGAAAAATCTATAAAATCTTCAACGGTTACTTTTCAAGAAACCTGAAAAATATTTTTGACTTAATGTTTAGAATGATTTGTTTCACTGAAGCACATTTCATCTATTTATTCTGCACCTCACTAGAGATTCACATTCAACCAAATAAATTTCTTTGACTACATGGCATCTAAAACGATTATAGAGTGCTTTAATTTTAAAGCTTGTATAAACTTAAAACATGAAAATAATTAATCGAGCAATGCCATATAAAATCAGGAATGAATCTTTTTACTTAACTCTTAGAATACATCCAATTTTTTATTTTTTAAATACACCATTCCATGTTATTGCAAAGTCTAGTAAAGATTATTCACAATACCGAAATTGAAAACGTTGATGGTTTACAATAATTTATATTTTAGGTATGTGTTGTAAGTACAAAGGAAAATCAATTTTTTTTTTACCTGGAATTTGCATAAACACACAAATTCCTAAAACAAAATTAAAACGTGTATCTACAGTGGGATTGGATACACAAAACAAAAAAGTCAAATACTCTGCCTAACTTTATGTCTTTATTTATAAATCCATTACGATATAATTTTTATATTTATGTTTAGATGTCTTGTTTCTCTTTCACTGGTAGGATTTATTACATTGCAGCGCCAGTATTTTTGATGACATCAGCAATCGATGCTTAATGATAAATATTACCTGTAACACACACTCGGATGTCTTCAGGACGATCTTTGCCAATATTTTAGTACAAAAATTCTGCAAAGATAACTAACTACCTGCGGCTGTTCAATGGCTTCAAACACATTGAAGGTTTCTCATGTACTATCATTATAATAAATGAATGATTTGATGATTAAATCAATTTTATCTGTTTAATACCATTCTGGTACTTTATAAAGTCACAAAGAGTTTATATAAAGTTAATAGTACGTTTATTTAATTTCCCAAACTTTTGTGAAATTTTGACATCGAAGTGTTCATTTAAGAAAATCTGTTTATTCTTATTATTCTTAACAAAACTTTTTTTAGATACAAGCCCAGTTAAACTTTTACAACATACAAGATAATTTAATTTAAAGTAAAGGCTCAGTTTTACGTATGATAATCAAAAACAAAAAGTCATTGATCCTATAATGCCTGACATACACATGAGTGTAATAACGTATATAACATAAGTGTACAAAGATTAATTTCCAATTTTTGTGAAAAACACTCTTTATTTCCTCATGTACACTTAATTGTAAAAAAAATTATTTTCTAATTTTGGTGTTGGAAAGCAAAATCAGTGTTGATTTTGAATTAGTTTTGACCTAATAGCAGCATAAACAATAAAATTTAACAAAAGCAATGTTTCATGCATTAAAGGGTCAACAACATAATCATTTAACAAAACATCCAAGTGGTTTACAAACGGAGGAATTTCAACATTAAAATTCAATACCCCCAATAAATCAAAAAAATTTGAATTAATGATCGTTTAAAAACGAATGTATATCTGTAAGTTTATTCACACTCAAATCAGAATTGCTTTCGAAACTTCGCTTAGCAACATTTTTAAAAGACGGTTAAATACTTGATTTTAGCAAGTAGAGTTTTTTCGTAAGCTCGAACAATACACAATGTTTATCACGACAATTTGAATTATGTAATGTGATGGTTTTGTAGATGGTATCCAAGCTGTGAAAACTAGTTGATTTTTTTCCTAAATAATTTTTTAAATATGGCTAGAATAGCACTGAGTACAGAAAACAGAGAAATAATGGTTCTATTAAAAAGAACATAGAAAAGACCAAATTAAATAATGTAACTAGCAATCAAATTAATTTAAATAAGCATAATTTGTTGTCAAACAATGTCGGTGAAAGTTTGTCGATTTCTGTCAAAAGGGTTAAACAAATATCGTCTGTTATGCCAAGTGCAATTGCTGATTAAAAAATACTTGATATGGAAGTAATTAAAACTGTTTTTGAAGAACTATGCTGTCCAGTTTGTTTGAAACAAAAAATAACATTTTGAGAAATTAATGAGAAGAATATTTATAGGATTACCTATTTTGATATTGAATTGTTCTTGCAGTTGTGTGAACGACTTCTGCTCTTCGAGACCTGTGGGGGAAAAGATTTGACATTAACCGTCAAATAACATAGACAATGAGATCTCTAGGGCGTAGAAAAGTTTACGACTTTGATTAATACGTTTAAGCCTTTTACAAAAAAATTTATTGGTGCATAGCAAGTAGCTTACGAAATAATATCAGATTGTCGCATCGGATATTGGAGATGCATCACAATAGAAAAGGTTGATGTCATCGATATCGGTGTTTCTACTGATGGCACGTGGCAACGACACAGATTTTCATCCAATAATGGAATTGTCGCTGCTCTCTCGATTGATACAGGAAAAGTCATTTACATTGTGGTCATGCTTATTCTAATGGGAGAAGTGCACACAAATGTAATTATTATTCTAGTTCTGTACCTGGTATAGTGCAGAAGAGTGCGAAACGGATGTATATCGGTAAACATAAGGTAAGGTATACTGAATTCTTAAGAGACGGCGACAGCAGGAGTTACACAAACCTTAAAGAAACCTATAAAGGTTTTACAATTAAAAGACTTGAATGTGTTGGTAATTACCAAAATGAGTGGGTACGAGAGGTCGGAATTAAAAAAAAAAGTTAAAAGTTGGGATCGTTGACGAACGATCCCAATTGCAAAAACAAAACTTTAATAGAAAAACTCTCTGCAATAATTATTTATTAATAAAATCAAGACTGTTACAAACTTTTTATAATACGTAGGAACACCATTAATAAAAAAATTACTTTTAGAACGATATATAATAAGTTTTTTTTTTAACTCTTAAATCTCAACATAACACTTCTTTGAACAAACTTTTACCAAATTAGAATTAAAAGTTTCTCTCACTGTTAGCACTACGTAGAAGGATAAACAAATTCTATAAGATGTATATTTATTATCTTTATGAGTTCATCTTATTTATGCGTTCATGAATTTAGGCAATAATAGCATCTTTTTTAAAACTATTTTAAGTTAGCTGTAAGCTTTCTCTATGACACAAGTATTGATCGATGTTGGTCAGCCTGAAGAACTTCAGCTTTTCTTTCACAAATCAGTATCTACGATTGTTGACTCCAAATTAAACAAAAAAACACCTTGCGCATCGATTGGGGATCACATAGTTCACACTCCCTTAATATGTTATATACAATGCTTTATATGTTATATACGCCGCCTTTACATGTTATAACATAATTAGGAAGAAACGATAGAATTTTGTAGTAAATTACGCTGAGGTCATAAAAAAATCAGAGAAATTTTCTGTACACAATATTACATATTTGTATCAGTAATAAAACCTTTTGAAACTTAACTCATAAAATTATGACAAAATATTAAAATGTTTTCAAAGATTCTAATAAGCTGGAATAAGTGCGCATTCGTAATAAAAATCGGAGATATTATTAAAACTTCTATTGTAGTTTTATTTAGTTGATATAAGCTTTCGCAATAATCTTAAGATTAAAAAAAAGGCACATCCTTTTCCCTCCTTATATTAGAAAAAATCAAAATAACGGTCAAGTTTGGGTTTAAATCTTTACAGAAAAGTTTTGAAGTCATAGCCAGGTGATTAAAAAGCAGTTAAATTACATATATTTCATAAATTACATATATTTTATATATGTCCAATTCCGTAGCAGATTGGATACGACTTTAATTATTTTCCGAAAAATTATCAAAAAGCCTCGTTTTGACTGTCTTTAACACCAGACCCAAGATCCTCATCACCATAGTAAGGCAGAAATGGAATGTATTTGCATATGTTGGATTTCATGAACCTCTTTGTTAAAAATGGTGG
>JAUZNK010002669.1:0-11330 GCA_035046665.1 Euphysa ruthae | reverse complement strand
ATATATATACAAAGTATCTATTACCATTTTCTTTGACCTATTTCGATTTCGATACTGGCAAAAATTCAACGAAATTGCATTTTTTTTTTTATCTAAAATTTGAAAGTCCAAAAGTACAGTCCAAAAGTTAGTCTAAAGTTTAATTAAGAATACTTGTGACAGGGTTTAATTATTTATCAATTATATGTAAAAAATGTGTATCAATTATTTTTAAAAAATTTATCATGAAAGTTTTTATAATTAGTATTTTACACTTTCAGACGGGTTAATATTATTTAAAAAGTTTACATTTTGTAGGGCTTCTATGTAGTGAAATTCATCAAATTTTTAAAAATCTCTTCTATTCAAATATATGATTTAGAATAAGAAACTTTGGCATATGGTTTGTTATTTTTTTCAGGATGTTATCACTGATGATTTGTTATCAACAATGTTAATAAAAATGTTATTATTTAGAGATGAGCCGTTTGTATTTGAATACCTTGTATGCTGCAGAATGCATGGCTGCAGAGAATTATAAAACATTAGATTCACAAAAGTATTTATAGCTTGGTCTGGTTCATGCCTAAGAAGGTTATAATTAAAATCCCCACTCAACAATACTAACTTATTTTTATTTTTTATTTTATCAAAAATAGCTTCCATCGAAGTGATGAAGGTATTTTTTTCTAGGATGTCATTAGCATACACCAGTAATAATGCTTGGCTTGCTTTATAGCAATCTCCATTCAATTTGGTATGAGTTATCATCGTCATAGTAACTCAAACTTATGTCTTTTTTTGGATATGTATTTTATACCATTGCGGAGATAAAACCTACAGCCACTTTTCAAAGTGGTGTCACTGAGTCCATCGTAAGGTTGCTAACCTTCTAGAAGTCCTGGTTTAAAAAGGTGTGACTTTTCATTTAAGTTCCAAGTTTCTGTTAGTGCAATAACATCAAAATCATGATCAAGATTTATAATAAGTTTTTCTAACTCAAAATTTCCTCACAGTGAATATATTTTGCTGGGGAGGATACTTATTTTTAGTACTTTTTTGTTTTTGGATTAATTCGTAAAAGTCGTGAGTAAGATAATAATTAAAGTCTACAGAGAGTCGGGTAGCATTTTCTATATTTTCTGTTTCAATATTAAAGTTCTTGTCAGTATCAAAAATCCTTTTAATAAAGTTAAAAAAACTCTTTGGTTATATTTTGAGAAGAGATAGTTTTAGTTTTACAGGTACAATTAGAAAATTAAATGCTTGCTCCTTCATTTCAAGAAGGCGTTGCGCGTATTACCTGAAATTCCTTTATTTTTATTATTTCGTGTTTTTGTGTATTAAAGAATTCAGCAATGTTTGGAATAATTAAATCTACATTTTTCTTGCCATAGTCAAATACTTTTTCAAATTTATTATTTTCAGTGTTTGTAAATGGGAAAATATTTCGTAAACGTTTTTTGCAGTTCCAGGACTCATTTTCCATGGAAGTGTGTTTATTATACTCAATTTTAGTGAGCTTCGAGCATTTTAAATGGTACCAATTATTGCAAAAATCACATTAAATTCTATTTTGATTGTGGTAGACATTGACAGAACATCCTCCGCATTTATAAGAAAGACAAAACTGACAGAAACAGTACTTGAGATGTTTTTAGATAAAATATTGAACTTTTTGAGGTTAGTAGTGGAACATCTTTTGTAAATCCATCTATCACAGTCATCAACTTGGATGCTTTTTTGTCCTTCCTTGCAGACCTTTTTAGATATAAGACAATTTCATTTACCAGAAGCAGAAGCCATTTTTTAAAAAGTAGAAATATAATAAAAATGATCATAAAGATGAGAATTTTTCTGCAAATACAGAAACTGCAATATACTTCAAAAAATAGAATTATGATGAAATTTTAGAAACACGGTAATAAAAATATGGAAAAATCGCAATAATGTAAATTTTTATTACAAATACAGGAGCTATAGTCATTATCCAATAGCAAAACTTCATCAAAGAAATAGTGTAAAAGTTATATGTAGTCGTGATCATAAAAAATAAATAAACTACTGTCCATGGTTTTTGTAGTGCTTTCTATAAGATATAAGTTTGTTTGTTGTCACACTGATATATCAGAAGTAATTCATTAACACTTTCAAATGTCAAAAATAAGTACTTATTGTATTTTGGTAAGAAGATATATACTGATTTGTCCATGTAATTTTTGGGGTCCCCAAAGTAAAAATTGTGAAGTTTTGATTTTCCATAAAAAATAATGGGCAGAATAAACAAAATATCAAACCAGGAAGAAATTCTACCATAGGAATGTATTTAAAAATCACAAAAATGTATTTTTATATCTTCTGACAGGATGCTAGGCGAAAAAAAACAAAAAAATGTGGTTTTTGCTGTCCGTACACCTGTACACCCATTTGATTAACAATTTTAGAAGAAAATACAAGAAGAGAAATAATTAAAAATTACAATATCTAAAAATGTTTGAAAACTTCTGTTTTAATATTTTACTTACAAAAAATGTGATAGTGAAATAGCGGGAGCGAAACATTTGCACAGTAGTGAAAGCTCTGATTACCAGATTAAAGCCACCTTAGACTTGCTTAGAAAAGAAGATGTAAAGTAGAGGTTATAGCAGTAAATTGTGGCCCCAAGAATTTAGATCTTGTAGAAAAATTTTGTTACCTAGATGACACAATAGGAGCCAGGAAAGGAAAAGACAGTGTTACTGCTAGAGTAAGGAGTGGTTGTAACAAGTTTAGAGAGTCATTACCTTTGTTTGCCAGTAATGGGCTGTATTGAGTTTCAAAAGGTAGACTGTACCAAGCCTGTGCATTGTTATGCTTTATAAATATGAGACTTGGTCAGTAAAGGAAAATGATTTCAATAGATTATAAAGAAATGAAGCTAGAACGATAAGATAAATGTGTAGAATTGGTCTGAACGTCCGTGTTATCACTTTTGTCAGACCCCATATGTATGCCATGCATTACTTTATCTTCAGAATAAATATATTAAAATTTAACTTGTTTTTAAACTTTTGCCTTACGGATTTATTTTGAGGCGATATAACCCTAAATTTTCCAGATATGTTCCACAGATAGTTGGGTGTTATTCCAAAAATTTCATCTGTTTAGGGAAAAGTCCATTAACCTCTTGAACCTCTTGGATAATTGATATTACTAACAAATAAATTCCGTAGGAATTTTTCATATTTTTCTCTACTTCCCAAAATTACCTAGTAAAATTAGCTCACATTTCTTTCTTTTTCTCTTCTCATTTTTATTTTGTATATTTCCTTACTCATTTTGGTTATTTTCGTACCTACTAATCTTCCACTGAAAACAGAACAAAGCTATCTAAATATATTCGCTTATTTCAATAATAGATAATCATATTTGATTTGAAGATATTATTATTATTGTTAATACTATAATTTATATCAGTTATTGAACATTAAAATATTATTTTCTTTTTTAAGATCTTCTTAACCTTACAATCACCAAAGTAATAATGTTAAATTAATATTATATTTATATTAAATATTTATATTAAATTTATATTAAATTAATGGCATCTTTTCTAATGTTGTTTTATACTAGAATGAAATATATCGTTTAATTTGACTCCTATTTACTGCTAAATAATGACTGGTCTTTTTTTATTCTCGTCTATGTAAGGCTAACATAGACAAGGAAGATTTTTTGAAATTATGGTGAAGAATTAAAAATTTGGGAATGCAAAACCTATTACCTGGAATAGTTAATATGACTGAGACTATGTAGTGCTGTCAGAAAAACCTTATACAAATGATAATTAATTTTGTACCAAATCCAAGAATTCAGATAATAATAAAACAACAGGACAAAGCTGAAAGTGAAAACAAGGACAATAAAATTTGATAACAAGGTTTGGTATCAAGTTGTATATTTATAGGTGGAAGTAATAGCAACTCTAAAAAACCTCAAATAAGATTCAAGATAAAAATTGATTCATCAAAAGCAATCAATCAGCCTACAACAAAAAAAAGGTTGAATTTTTTTGTCATGTTTAAATGAAATCTCAAGTTTGGTTTAAAAAAAATAAATAAAAAAGTAGAGACATTAAAAATGCTATATATGTATAATTGTTTTTGTTTATAAGATATATGAACACAAAACCACACCTTCCTACTAAGTTATTATTTTTTCATTTCGTATAATATTTAGTTATAGTGTTAGTATTTATAGTCACTAAAATTGTGTGGATGACTATTTCCACACCTATTAATGTTTTCAAAATTATTTATGTTCATATCTCTATACAGTGCTTTTGTCTATAAAACTAAATTTGAATAAAATATCTGTCAGGTTGATAATCTTTTTAACAAATTTTACTTTAAAACGGTATTTAGAAATAGATACGAGTGTAAGTCTAAAAAAGCTTTTTCAAAAAATTAAAAAGCATTGTTCATGATTTTTTTGCAATCTTTTATATGAAAGCCAACATGTCAGTTAAATTAACGAATGCTTTGAAATTTAAAATTTTTGATTTCATTAGTGAAGATTAACTTTTCTCTTACATGAGTTTGTTTCTAGTATACAATATGCATTTTTGGCACTGGATAGATATACCTAGATATACCTAGATATATGATACATTTTTTTTTACATTCTTTGGATATACCATAAAATGTAAAAAAAAATATAAGCAGCTGATGCTCATAGCCTAAATTAAAGTATTAATTTATATCATATTTAATTTAATAATTTAATTTAATAAGTAACCTTAAAAAGTCTGATATTAAAACCTTTCCAAACTTTAAATTATTGGATTTATTTTACAAAACATTATTTTCTTAATGAGAATGAAGGAGTTAAATTTTAAAAGTTAGATGTGTTATAAATAGTTCTTATATATTTATATATATATCAAATATATATTTGTATCAATTTCTGGGAAATTCTCTGAAAAACTGGTAAAATATAGTATTAAAAAGTTCCTTGAGCGAAGATTAAATTGCTAGATGCTTCTTAGTAAGTCCTCAAAGTTTTCCTAATTCTCATATTATTTCTCAGACTGTTTTTTACTGAATTAAACTTGAACTTTAGAATTGGATTTGTTTTTAAACAGCTGTCACCTGTGTGACTTATCTTCAAATTTTTCTTTCACTTGCTAAATCACATATCACGGAGAAGCAATGTCGAAAACACCTAGCAGCTGTTGTTGCTTTCTTTTCAATGTTTTTCTTTGGTGAATTTTCATCTTGAAAATGGGTTTTCATCTATATGAGCCACATGATTGATAGCCTATGCCCAGTGTTCGAATTCTCTTTCGTAACCAGCTTCACTGGTTTTTTTTATTATTATTACATCCATCCCCTCCTCACCTTTCCTTCCCAGTGCAGCCTACCATGGTTGGGCTCCAATGAGAAAATTTTTAAATCTCATACCTTTAAATGGCTCTCAGAGCTATTTCCAACATCTGCAAATGATTTTACAATACCCAAGAAAGGTAAAATACTAGCATTCAACATGACAAAATTCTACCATTTTCAACTTCATGATGATGTTATGTTAATTTTTAACTGCTTTGATCCACAACTCTTCTACTCATAATTGTGAGATCGCGCTATTTTTTTTTATCAAAATATCTCGAACGTGACTGGTTATTTCTACTCAACATTATTCATTGTGGTATTTCTTGTCCCTTCATTTTTGAGGTCTAATAATAATTTTTATCGGTGAATTTTCCATAAATCTCTTACTTAGAAGGGTGTTTGAAAGCTTGAGAATTTTTTACTAAATCGAAATCTTTGGTGTATGACGTGGTGTCCGTATTAAAGAGCCAGTGAGTTAATTAAATTAAAACAATAACATCGCCAAATGTTCAACTTCAGTTTAGATTTTATTAGCCCACAAAAGGTAAACAGATTAAAACAACAAAGGAAATCAGAATTGGTCTATTACAATTTATTTGCTGTGTGTAGTTTTATTAAAAATAAAAACTGCTAAATGCTCTTTAAGTTTGGTACAAATAACCAAACCAAATGTTCTCCCCGTATTTTTCCCATATGCTCGCAATAGTACTTATTAATATTTAAACTGAACATTATTAATGTACTTTACTACTGTAGTCAACTATTTCCAAATGTTAACACCAAAAATTTCTGGTGTACTAAATAAAACCGATCGACTATCACAGACCTGAATGTAGCAGAGTCACCCGGTATTCATGCATACTATGGGTTTGTGCGCACCTATGCTGGGTCATTAATAAAATAATACAGCTCATGGGAGGGGTTGAGGGTTTTATAAACTTTAAGATAAGCACTTATTTGAAATATTTCAAAAAATGTTTTTATAGTATTATAAAAGTCCCATCGTCTCTCACACTGTCATAAAACTTTTTTTACACAATCTTTCGTTATGGTTAAATGGTAATATAAATATAAGTTTATTTACAATTGGAAAATGAAAAATGTTTACAAAGTTTGTTTAGAATGAATCATCCCCATGATCATGTTCGTCATCTTCTAAATCAGAAAATGTCAATAATACATTCACTACTAATGCTGGACGTGATCTTGATGGTGCATCAGATCGACACCATCTTCTCCAACACGAACTAGATCTAATGTTAAAATGAAAATTATAACCCTGTATAGTCAAGATCTAATATCAATGTGTGTATCACACACATATAAGGATCATAGTCACACATACAGTTATTAAATAAGATGTACTATGATATGAAGATAGACAATACATTACATTTTCCGATGTTCTGACAATTTATTTATGCGAATAAATTCCCTGGATGAGAGGAAAGAAACAGTAAAAGATACTAGTGATCACGTTTGATCCCATTCTTGTAGAATCTGATATGTATTACACCCAGCAGCAGTTAACAAGAGTTGATCGTACTGTTGAGCCAATTCATAAATATTTTTATCACTGTATAAATGAAGGTCTTTGTCACTCGACGCCCAACACGATAGGTCCAATACCTCACAAAGATTGTTAAAGAGTGTGGATGTTGCCAATTCCCCAAAACGACTTTCCATTTTGTTAATTAAATACTCTATACCTCTCCCATGGAAGCTTCGTAATTACATAGCTTGATGTTCTGGTAAGTAACTTCTAGATGAAATGAAATATCTCAACTGCACATTAAATAGATCATAATTTTGACGTTTGTCTCTTAGTTAGTGCACGGACTGCTCTCAGCCATAAAAAAATTTTACATAAAGTAGCATCCACGCTAATTGATTTTGAAAGTATTCGTTAAAAGAAAGTTTAATTACCATTCGCATTTTGATTACATTCTTTAATGAATTTTGTTAGGTTACAAAGATGAGTAGCTCCATCCTTCAATGTTTTATTGATGAGCAACTTTAGCTTGGCCATTGCCCACCGAAACTCTTTAATTCGTCTTACGGCCTTCACTGGATCATGTACATCACTTTGAAAACTTAAGCTTAACATCTACAAAGAAAATAGACGGTTCTGTAAACATTGAATATTAATAATACTAATAAAACTAATATATATAATACTAATAAAAGCATGTAACAATTTATCTGTAAATACTTTCAATTTATTTTATTGCTCATATAAGATGAAGAATTTATGAAATTTACAAACAAATTGTTTTCCAACGTTGTTTTTAATCCTTTTTTGTGAGAAATTATGATGAAATTATAATTTGTGTTATGTTCAACCTGAATTGAAAAAAACGGTTGCAGCTATAAGTGCTGTAGGGTTTTTCGTTTTTTGCTATATAATATGCTGTTCTAAAGCGAAAATTTTTTCTCATAATACCCTTTCCTATTGGGGTTTCTTGTAGAACATGTGAATTATTTTCTAAATACATTGCTCTTTTATGCAGCTCACCTTTAATGTGCTTTTCTAGTCCATCTTTTTTCATACTTTTTTTTTGCTGTAGCCCATGCTTTATTGAAACCATAGACATGACTGATATTCAATAAACACATCTTACGTAGTTTACAGCTTATTCGAAATACTTTGCCACAAACAACTTCTTTATCTAATTTAACTTTCAATTCAGTTTCCCATTTTAAAATTGTCTTTAATTTAACCATAGTAGAAGAAATAATTTTATAATTTCAAAATTAAGTTTCTTTATATCATCATAAGATTGACCAAACACATTAAACTATAGAAGATTCAAAAAGAAAAATTTGCATGTGACTCTCCTCCATATTTTAAAAACAGCCCGTGAGATAAATATAAACAATTTGTAATAAAACGTAACATCGAAATTCAAGAAAGGAAATGTGATGTTTTGGAATACGAATTAATTTTGTTCTTTATTTCTTTAGCTTCACAATTATAGCTTTTCAATGGAAAATTGGCTTCACAATTTTTCCATTTTAGGAAAATTACTTCGCAATTTATAATTTGTAAACTTAAATCATTAGGGTTTCTAGGTTCCTACTGTTATTTAGAGACTCTGAATGCCAACTCCTTTTCAAAAGGAATAAGTGGGTAGTTTAGGATGACTCTTATTGGCTTTTTTAGATTGATGAGAGAAGCTTTTACTTAAACTATTGTAAAGTATCCAAATAGTTTTATGAACTATTTGACGGTATAAAAGAACTCCTAGCCTGGTAGCCTTTTCTTGACTCACATTGCCACAAATTATCTTTGGTGCATTTTTATGTTTATTTAGTTAATGTGGTATTAAGAGTTATATCAAGAAGCTCAAGCATATCAAATTTATGAATAGTTTGCAAATCTGCTAATATTTTTATAGCTGAGGTCTTTGTGTCATAAATTGGAATTTATCAGGGTTTGCAATCATGGAGTTATTTAGTTATTGAAACATGGAGTGGCAGTGAATTTTGGAACCATGTTAGGTATAGATTTATCTAAAGCTGATAGAGTGTCATCATCTGCAAAGTTATTGATTTTTGATTCATTGAGCTAAGAATGGATTCCTGGCGATAGCTATCAGATGTGACTTTCATTGTTTCTGTTTAAAGGTATAGTTATAAGGATGACTGTGAAGAAAATTAAATTTAGTTTAAGAAAGTGACGATCTTCCATCTATCTATTTGTTCTAGAAGAAGCTTAATTCTGAAATCCCAAAAGTATGAAACTGAAGCTTGCAACATTTCTAATGATAAAAGAAATAATTATCTTTTTAAAATATTTTATTTTTAGACTATTAATTGGGAATTAAAATGTCTTTCAATAATCTATACTCTGCTCATATTGGTGGCCTCCGTCCAACTATAACAGCCAATGGACTAAGAGAACATTTCTCACATGCTGGCGAGGTATTAGATGTTTGGATTAGCCCTCGTAAATCTATTGATGCAAAATTCACATTTGGTTTTGTTAGGTTTGCAACATTTGAAGATTTGCAGAAAGCTTGTAGAACACTTAACAAAAAATCATTAAATAATTCTATATTAGAAGTTACTATCTCACAACATACTCGCGAAATGATACAAGATAAAAATAATGATAAATATTATGGTGATAATCATCGTGACTACCCAAGACAGCAGTTTGGGGGTAGTATTGTACGTGATTCAATGCCACGTAATGAAGGTGGTAAATTTTATGTCAGGGCACAAGATGAAAAAGATCTTCAAGCGCAGTTTAAACTTACTTTGAGTAAAATTCATTCTGATAAAGAAATATCCAAATGGCTTTCAATTTCGACAATTGAGGAATCACAGAGGTTTATGCGTGATTTTAAGGATGTACTTGTAAATATTAAAGACATTCCATATGGTGTGAGAGTTGAACCAAAATATTCATCTTTTACACCAGCTACCAAAGTTGATTTGGAAAATTTTATTGTCAATTATCATAGACCTGCTGATAAACCAAGACAATTGTTTAATGAGATTGATATAGATTTGACATGTGCCTCGACTTGTCCGACTGCTCTGGCTACAATTATATCTCATATTCAAGGAAATGGTCATATAGTATAGCTTTGTAATTATGGTAAAAGGAAAAACACTTAGAAAAATAAGGCTAAGTTAATAAGTTAAATTAAGTCAAAAAAATCACTATCACTATTTTTTTTTTTTTGATAATCAAAATCTAAATTTTCAATCTAAAGTTGTTAGATTTTTTAACTTAAGAATCACAGCCTTAAAAGTTGCCTACATCAGGTGATTTTGCTGTTTCTCTAAGAGTTTGGAAGACTTTTCATTTAAAAAAAATTGACTTAGGTGACGGTTTAAAGTGATCTCAAGGTGAAAATATAAGTTGTGTTTATATTAATGAACAAATGAAATAAAAAAGTATCTTTTAATTGGTTTTTGATAGAAATAACTGTTCTAAAAAAATTTGGGCTCCTAAAGTTTTGTTTTTCTAACAGCTTGACTGCCATTTCTAAGCGTATATGTTTTTAAAAAAGCAAAACTGGATCCAAATTCTTATGTTGTGACGTAGTATCAATTAAGTATCAATGACGTAGTTTATTAATTTTCGAAAAATTTTTCTACCTGCGATTCTTATCTAGAGCCCATTTCTCAACAGCAGGCATAACATTATAGTCATTTACAGAAGGACCATATTCATGAATTCTCAGCAAATACTCTACTCTGATGGTGGAAAGAGAACATCTGAAATCATTTTTCACGTAGTTCAACTTTGAGAACATCCGTTCCAGTTTTGCGTTGCATGTTGGTATTGTGAACAATAGCTCAATTAAAATTAAAATATCCTTCCAATTTTGACAACGTGGTGACGAAAATATTTTTCTCCAAGTGCACATGAATGAAATGGTAGAGATAAAAAGATATTCTTGTGCATATTCAAGCAACGAGTGCCATTGGTTGAGTACTTCTGCTACTGACACAGTTAATCAAGCAGCTCTCAGTGGTATTTCAAATCGCTGAGACAAAAAAGTGACATCTTTATCTGCAAACTTATTCTTAAGGCTCACTTTTCCATCAACAACAACTTTTCTTTCCCATCCTTCACAATTAAGAATAGTTGGTATTGATTTTAATTGATTGACTTCACTTTCAGCCTCTTCCTCGAGTCTTTGCACCATATAATTCTTCACTCTTTCAAGAAAATCTTTTTTTCGAGACTTAACAAACTCCTTTGATTGGTCAAAATTTTTCAACTCATTGTCATGCAAATTTCCATCATCAGGAATACATATCTTTGAAAT
This sequence comes from Euphysa ruthae, assembly GCA_035046665.1. Taxonomy (NCBI): domain Eukaryota; kingdom Metazoa; phylum Cnidaria; class Hydrozoa; order Anthoathecata; family Corymorphidae; genus Euphysa; species Euphysa ruthae. The sequence continues at coordinate 193 of JAUZNK010002669.1, read as the reverse complement.
ATTATATTTCACATGGTGCAGCTTTTCAAATTCCTTTCTTTAAAACATTCCCAAACGCTCCTTTGCTTTGCGAAGGTAATTCATGGCACTAACAGTGTCAATACGTTCATGTTGCGTACAAATGGACAATTGTGAGGGAATTTCCAGCAAATCTATGCACATGCTCAAAAGAAACGGCATCTTTGCATTGCTC
>JAUZNK010002667.1:0-11331 GCA_035046665.1 Euphysa ruthae | reverse complement strand
CTTGATTTCGAGCCTACGCTATTCCTATAAAAACCTTAAAAATTTTTAATTGTAACTAGCCTGATGATAGGAGCAGCTTGACTCCTGAAACGTCGCTCAGAAAAATTTTATAACTCATGACATGCATTTTATATCTTTTTAATTATCAGATTGTTTGTTTGAATTAAACCTGAATCTGTTATATTATGTATCATGCAAGTCTTGGTGAAAAACGATAGGTGTTTTCATTATCAAAAGAACATGTTTTAAATCAAAGAAATAACTTGTGAAATAAAAACAATTTAAAAATTCTAAAACATATTTGATTAGAAATTTTTAACTCACGATGTCTTCACAATTTTTCGAGCTGCTTTACATAACTAGCAACGTCTAAGACCTTCATACAGCATAAATTTTACTCACAGATTTATATTGAAACAGTATATATTGAAATTAAATATATTATTAAATTTATAAAATTTTGAAACAAATAATTATTATTATCTGATTATTCAATAATATTAATAAAAAGTAGAAGATCCAACCTCAACGTTATCAGCGAGGTTAAGAACCGACATCCTTCCTTTCACACTTGGACTAACGGTCACCCATACCGTCTTTTTTGTAACCTAAATTCAAAATGACATTTAAAAATAAACATTTGTATCAACCATCAAACAACCAATCATTATTAACTTTTGCTTATATAAAATTCAGAGGTTTACCATTCATTCAAGCTGCTTACAAGTATCTTTTAAAACGTGGATATACACTGAGAAAAAAATCCATTCCTTATCCCTTAAAAGCTATTATTAGCTTTTAAACAATTAGCCAAGAATGTGCTACAGCTAATAAAAAGAGACATGGAAATTATCACAAAATGGGAATATATTTCAACAACTCCTTCAAGGAGATCTGACTAAAAATGTTATTCAGATTTCTATTATTTGACAGTTTTTTATTTCGTACTTTAAATCATTAGTCACACCACACAATCCAATGACAAACACTAACCCAAAAATGTTTCATACCTTAATACACCTTAAGCATTTTTTTACATAACTTGTTTTAAACAATTTTTTCTTGTTTTAGCCCAATGCATAATTTTTTATTCCATTTTTGAAAAATAAAAAAATTTTCTCAAAACAACCACTCAAAACAAAAAGGTTTTTTTTTACATCTTTTGTGCAGAGAAGCAAAAGTAGAATGTTTCCAAGATTGACTTGCAAAGAAACTTTGCTGTCATTGGCAATACACTGGCAATAACTTCATCGGAACTTCGGTTAGTGGAATAAAATGTATCAATTGCAATCGCGCCAATTCTAAAAGCTTCTGAAGCACTCAAGACTGATACATGATTGAAAGATTGGTTTTTACATTATAGAAGTAAACCCAATATAAAACGGCTCCTGAAAAAAATGTTTCCCAAAAAAAGAAAACAGTTAAATATAAAATAAATATACTCACTGAGGTTACATAGCAAAGAACTTTTTCACCAATAACATAGCTCTTCAAACCTTTCTCCACTGCTACGTTTTCAGCAGCCAAGACACTAAAAGAAAATCCTAAAAAATATGACTTGATGAAAGTAAAAAAGACCATCTGCAAACCAAATTCTATATTTAAAAATTTTTAACATTTTTTAATTTTTTAACAAAAATTTTGGACAGAATCCAAAAATTCCGAAATAAGAAAATACGCAAAAAATACTATTTCTAATAGAGAACTTTTTTTCGTCTTTTTGTTCATCATTTATAGACCTAGATCAAGAAATATGAAAATAAGACAATCACTGTTTATAAAACATTTAAAATATAAACAAATAATTAAACCTTTCATGTAAATTGACATGTGTAAAATGCCTCGCGTGATAAAAAAAAAAACTGCCATTCAACTTTCCTTGAACAGCCTCTGATGACAAGTAGCTATTTGGGACAAAAGCTTAATAAACAGATAGAACAGAAAAAAAAAGTTCACGTAGAGAAAAATAAGGAATTCATTACACCTGGTTGTTTGTAACATGAGTTTAATTATAAAAAGCATCAAATTAATCACACAATTAAAAATTTTTACCTGACGATAATTATCTGGAAACTAGAATATATTCAGAAAAATCTTTTTAAATACTCTTTAATAAGAGCTAATCATATGCAAATAAATCTTGAATAAAAAACTATAAATAACAAGGAGTATCGATATAATTGTATTTGATGAGCATTTATCAAATGTTTATTTAAGGTCTGCTTTTGCAACAAAAAATCCAACGCAGATGAGAGTTTAAAGTAAGACTGTAGCATGTGAAGTAGGTTTAATCATTTGATGAAGTTTTAATAGCCTGACACCCTTCTTAAGTATGAGGTATTTTTATTGTGGGGACACACAGTAGGAGACTTATCACCCAAGGCTAATGACCATCCTCTAGCCCAGGTCACGTCAGACACTAAATTAGCATTTGCTATGCACTGCAAATAATTACTTAATGCCAACAAAAAAATAACCCTTTAAATTTTTTCTGCATCGGTGGTTAATCAAAATTTTCACTCTCAGATGATAATATCTCTTATCATCTCATAGCTCAAAGTCTGTATCACTATCAACAGCAGGTGAGATGTGGTTGGGATAAGGAAAAATTTTTAAACACCCATTACTAAATAGATAGAAGTCACAATTCATAAAATTCACAGTTCGTTAGCACAGTTTTGATTTTGATTTACAGTATTGGGGAAGTTTAACAAACTGATCAAGGAAAGGCAAGAAAGACAAACAATAAAAATAAAATAACTGTTATAAAGTCAAAACTTTTACCTCGGTTTAATAGAGAGCTCAACCAGAGACTTTGTAGGGTTCTTGTGGGATATCGGCAGATAACTAAACGCATAATATTCTGCATGAATATGAAAATATTAAATAAATTCAACTTTAAGAAGACTTGTGAGAAAATAAGTTGCAAACCTTGATCAGAAATTATGCATAGTCATCGTTTTCAGTTTAATGTTTCCGTGCTTACAAAGGTTGGGTGGGCACTTAACTTCTTTAAATGTTCCTTTTTCCTAAGTCACAGCTTTTTTTTGGCCTACATTCTTTTTGCTAGCAGTGACTTAGTGACTATTTAACTAGAATAACTGTTTAAGTAAACTTCAAGGTTCGAAGTTCATAGTATTCTTACTTGTGTGTTCGAAGATCACGAAATCCAAGAACTCGTGCTTCAATTTGTTGTGACTGTTTAAACGCTTTTAACGGCAGTGCGCCCTAAATCATAACTAAAAGCTATCAATTTATCATCATACATGTATCAATTACCTATTTGTAGAATAACTTGTAGCCAACGATCACCAGTGTAGAATGGATGCTGAATTGCTTTTTTTTGGTAATAAATTGTATGAAACATTTTTAATTGTCACATTGTATTTTAGTTACTTTATTTCTAGCAACTTTACTATCATTGATGTTATTAAAAAAAATATATCAAATAGTTTAAAATGAACTTGATTTTAAAAAAAGAAGACAATCTGGGTGAAATTTCTTTAGAACGTAATTGCTAATGAAAAAATGTTTTTTTTTTTTTTTAATGTTATCTTTAAATAAAATTAGAGGTATATAGAATTAAATATGGTATGCTTCTTCCTGTTTTCATATCAAAACAATCAATCTGCAAATATAAAAAATTTCACTTTTTATTTAAATAATAGCCGTAAAATATTATTCATCACTTACATCTCCCACATTCAAATCCGCCGCAACATTAGAGATGTGGATTCTCCCTTTTAATCTATAATTCCCTATCATCGTAACGCTCAGCTGTGTTGGTTTAATTGCAGAAACACTAAAAGCCGACATAATTTAACTTAAACTCAATACAAAAACAGTTCAAAGTTCATGCTAAGAGTTCAGGTTCAGGCTAAGAGTAATATTAATACTGGCAAATGAAGTTATCACAGATGAAGCAAAACTTAATAATAAACACTGCACTAGAAGGCTTATCTCATAGGCTAAGGTTAAGAAAATATAAATATACAAACTTAAATAATAATAATAGAAAAGAAATCTTTTCTTTTCATTTAACATTGTATCATTTACCTAATTTTGTTTAGTATGCTGTTTTATCATTAGAGGCGCTTATTGTTTAAGTTATCTAATAAACACAACTAATAAAGGAAAATAATTTTTTTTACACAAATAGATATTATAATAAAGCTAGGTCACATAACATTATTGATTAAAAAATCTCAAAAACTGTTTAAGTACGAATGATGGGATAATTTTAACATAACTATTTATTAAACAGTTTATGATACAAAATCATTAACTTACAAAGATATTAATTTTTGCTCATTTCCTAGGTTTCCATCGTTAAAGTAAAATAGTATCCGTAATCTGACAGGAAATTAAGATAAATCTGTTCAAAAAACCATGAAATTTATTTTCCAGAAAATATATTCAAGCATATGGAATTAGAAATCTTCCTTTCACAAACATAACACTCTTAAACACAGCATTTAGAATAAAGCATATCCCAACCTCAACCTTTTCCAAAATTATCTTTTAGATAATTCCTTCCTCTAAAAATCAAAATTCACAAAATTTATCTTAAAGAAGCCTATTTCAGAAAAAAGAAAAATTTTTAAAACTAAAATTTTTAACTCACACAGCAGTGATTGTAGATCCAATAGTATAATTATTACTGGAATTATCATATATCTTCACCAATGTCATTCCATATTTAACACTAAAATTAAAAACATAGTTGAAAAATGCACAGAATTTTGTATGGCAAACGTAAGAAGCGTGGAAGTTACATCCAACACCCTTCCCCACGCATGCGAATATGTTTAAGTAATTAAAGTAGATCTGAAATTTTAATTTTTTGTCTTTTTTAATTCAATTTTATTAAAATAACTGTATTCTAATAAAAATGTCAATACAATTTATTTGTTTATAAATATTTGTCACTTATCTGTTTCATTTGTAGAACTGATTATGCATTTCTACAAACAAATTATATTCTTAATAAATGCATCGATTATTAACCCCTTTAAAAACTGTGTTCTTCAAAATCACCCCCAGATCTTAATATAGATATTTGTTATTTAACTGTGTTTTTTATATTATTTTATATTATCATGTCGTAAAATACAAATACTAACTATATCGTTTTATAAACAAGAATCAGATTAAATAAATTGGTTTCACATATTTCAAATAAAAGCAATTAAGGGGGTTATAATAATTCTGAATATTAAATGCAAAAACCACATATATATATATATATACACACACACACGGTACACGCACACGTTATGCACACATGTTACGCCAAAAGTTATGCGCACACGTTACTCACACATGTTACGAGCAAACGTTACTCGCACACGTTATGCACACATGTTACACACACATTACACATGCCCCCATGCATCATGCCCCCACACACCCGCACGCACAGACGTTACACACACACTTTACACACACAAGTTATACACACTTGTTACACCTGCACGCACGCACACAAATACATACATAAATACATACATAAATAAATAGCTATATACAAACATACATACATACATTACATTACATTGCCCTACCTTACCTTACATTACATTAGGCACACACATTACACCCACAGTTATGCACACACGTTACGCCCACAGTTATGGCGCACACGTTACTTGCACATGTTACTTATACACGTTATGAGCAAATGTTACGCGCACATGTTATGTACACACGTTATACGCACATGTTACACACACCCGCATGGCCGCATGCACGCACGGATGTTACACACACACTTTATACACACACATTACACACACGCTTGCATGCACGCACACACATACATACATAAATACATACATACATAAATATATTGCATTGCATTACATACATACATATTTTTGACTTTTCATGACTTGAGTTAAAATGTTCAAAAAAATGAAAGTCTGAAAAGATTTTTGGGTTCACTAGTATGACAGATTAGACTTATGTTTTTAATTCATATTTTCAACATAAATCAAACATCTTGTTCTCTCTGAAATAACAGTTATATAATCATTTTCAAGATAAATCTATCTTATCAATGCTAAGATTATTCTGTTATTTGATTATATTTAACTAAGATCATAGGACTTAATTCTGAAAAACAACCTTTTCTCTGATAGTTAATCCTTATTATTTTTTTCTAAAGCTTTACATAGTAATTCATATTATACTAAGTTTATTTTTAAGCTTATATTAAGTTTATCAAAAATTTCCTATTTGATTTGCTTTAATTAATAGTAATCTGAATGTAAATTTACCGTACTTAACAGCATTACTTTAAGTCAGTTTTTCAGGAACAATAAAAAAAAGTGACTGAAAAATTCTTATCATTTTATTATTATCTGTTAAATAGGAATTTTCAATTCCTTGTCGGAGTGCTACTCATATGGAGAGTGAGCGATACCCCGATTTGAAACAACAACCAGGAGTCAGGTGCTCTACTGACTTAGGAATCAATGAACTGTTAAGGATCAATGAATTCATGGGTCTTAAAGAGCTTTATAATTCTTCATTACCAATTAGAAAATAATTTGATGTTAAAAATGGTAATTACCCCTAAATTTAAAGCCTTTAAAATATAAACATTTTCTTACTCAAGAAACGAAACTGAGACTGTTGCATCAACCAAATATCTCCCTTCAATCTGCCTTGCATCATTTAAATGCTACAATAAAATAATTTTACTAAATGAGAGACAATAACTTACAAATATCATATACCATAATACCAAATATGGAATTTGATTTTCGGAGAATAAGGCAAAGTTTGTGAACTTCAATAGGACTACCTTTTTAAATATTTTCACATTCGCATGCGCATATTTTCAGATTTCTAAGAAATGGGCAAATATCGGTAAAAGAAACAAAAAAAACAATATTGAATTTTAAAGGAAATCTGAAGAACAGACCTGAATCTGATAGTTTAAATATAGTTAACTTTGGAAAAAAAACCTGAGCATAATTATGTGAAGATTCCTCATCGAATTCCCTCAAAAATCAAATTATAAAACATTATAAAATATTTAGAGCCTTGATAGATGCACACATGCAAAACTAGATAAAAGGACAACACAAACAAAAGTGTTGCTGCTTTGTTTGCAAACAAAATGGATGGATTATAATCTTTCAATAATTTACATTACATGTTAGTTAAAAGATGCATGTCTTATAAAAAGAGAAAAACTTTATTGTTCTCTGCATTTCCATAATTCCATTTGGACATCCAAATGTGTTTATTTTCATCAAAATCTCCCTATTTTAGGGCCTGGATAGGGTTGAAACTTCTTTTCTTAGCAAGGAATTATTAATCTTTCAAGAAACCTGACATCAAATTCAGGAGAAAAACAAACAGCAAAATTTGGATGTTTAACACCTCTTCCCATGAGACACAAGAGGAAATTGCTTTCGTGATCTACTCCATCACTTCAACACATCTTCAATCTTGAAGGAAATTGCCTCATGGTTCAATGATGTCTATATTCCCTCTCAAAAGTATAAAATCACAATTGAGTCCATGCTCACCACAACTATTAATTACGTCTTCTTCAGTGCACCAATTGTGTTGAGAATAGACATATTTTTACCAGAGCCTGCAATGACTATAAAAGAGTCATGGAGGAGGCTAAACGCTCTTAACAAAACCAGGTACATGAATTTCTAGTCCCTCAGTCTATCAGATGTCAAGACTTTTGATGCATCTATAGGATTTTTTCAAATAAAGGAAAGTATATGATCACCCATTTTTCATAGAAACTGACGTTGTTACATCTGCTAGAAATAAGGCAGAACGTTTTACTATGATATTCAGCAGTAACTCCACCCTCGATGATTCTAGACACATACGCCTGAATTTCCACCTAGGACTGACACTAACTTGACACATCTAACAATAACAATAACACCCAAAATGGTTGAAAATGATATTAATACTCTTGATTCTTCTAAAGCTACTGGCCCAAATTAAATTCCAATAGTTGTACTACAATAATACTCTCCAAAACATTCTCTGATTCTCTACAGGTTTGTCAAGTGTGTCGCTGAATTTTGTTTTGCCTCTTGCTGGATTTTGGCATCTGTTGTCCAAAAATTCTAGAGCAATCTGATCATATCATATGGTATCACTGGTCAAGTTTTGAATATCATTAAATCTTTCTTGCCATGCAGGGAAATCAAGGTGGTTCTTGATAACCAATTTTTGAACTGTCACTCTTTTAATACTAGTGTCTATCAAGATTCTGCTCTGGGACTGACTCTTTTTCTAAATACTTTTTTCTAAATTTTAATGATCTGCCAGATTACATTCTTTGAAAGTGTCCTAAATATGTGGATGACCCTGCTTTGTGTAATTACCTTTACAAAGCTTGATAAGGTTGAAATGGCAACTGATTTGCAAAATGTTCTTCGTACTTGAATAGGGTTAGAAATGGTTGGTTTCATTCAATGCTTTAAAAACAAAGGTTTTTTCCATAAAACGCATTAGGACACCTTTCCTTCCAAATGTTCTCATGTATGGCAACGAACTCACTGAATCTATGCAGATACTATTGTAAGGCCTAACATTCACAAATAACCTCTCTTGGAATTCTTAGACTGAATTCAATGCAAATCTGAATCCATTGCAAAATCTGCTGCCATGAAGGTTGGTTCTTTATTCAGAATGGGGCGCGTACTTCCACCCAAGCGAATACTTTATATCTATAAGGCTACCATTACCATGTATTGATTATTTCTGCCATCATTGGGCTGAAGCAGCAGTTGTATGTCTACAATCCAAATCTAGAAAAGTTTATTTAAATTTGTTGGTCATTTTGGTATTTAAATCTTCAATCACTTTCCCATCCCAGCAATATAGCCTCATTGTCACAGTTCTATAAGTGTTTCCATAGAAACTATTCTTATGATTTGAAAGAATTAACACCTTCACCTAAGATCCACAAGGATTTTATCAACTACTCATCCTTTAACGGTACAGTACAGATCCCTAAATTTCACAAAAACTTATCCATTAAGCTTCTTCCCACGAATTTTTCACAATTGAAATCTCTGCATTATGATTGTTTTCCTTCAAATTTTGATCTCCAATCTTCCAAGCCTAACATCAAACCAATATTTTTATATATATTTGTCTTTGTAAGACCTTCTTTATCTCTTCTTTTAGCCTTGCAACTGATTTTAAAATAAGCATTTAATTTAGAAACGTATCATAAGAAAAAATTGAAGATCTACATTTTTTTTTCCTTTTTCACCTAAATCTTAGAAAAAATTGAGAATTTTAGGAATATCTGAAATGGACTAACTTTTTCCACAACTTGACATACAACTTTATACAGCAAAAATAAGTAAATCTTTCAAAATATAAATAGGCAAACCCCAAAAACTTCTTTCATGTTTAAACACGAATTTATCCAACTAGAAATTATCTTGCTTTCACCTAAAAAATTAGAAGAAAGCAGACAAAATTTAATGACGGAATTACGGATTATACTTAACTGAAAGGACATTTAATACATGAGCCTGAAAAAAAAAATGTTAGTTCTAAATTTCAAAGATAAACTAATCTAAAATATTTGCTTTATTTATGTTATAATAATTACCGATTTTGCTGAGGTATATGCAAGTGTAAACATGTTTTCTGCTGACAAAACTACAGCCATAAGATCATTGCTTGTGTATACCACCACACCATCCATTACTTCACCACCCGTAAACTAAAAAATAACTCCAATAAAATAGCATGTTTGCGGGCAGATAAAAATTTACTTTGTAAATTCTCGTTGAACTTTTAAATTTTGTGATTTCATTTGTTTATTTATATAAAAACAGAAATGAGAGCAAATTGAATTTGAAATTAAATTGATTTAAATTCTTTAGTATGCTGAAATTTCTTCAAAACTGGCCATTACCAAAAATAGTGTGGAAAGTATAAAGATAAATTGTAAGCTTAATGTGGTAGATTAAATAATTAAGCAAGTTAACAATAAAAAAAAAATTTTTTTCAAAATATAACACTGAGTGTTAATATATTTTCTACGTTTATCAAAATTAAAGGTAGGCAATATTAAGATAAACAAGTGTCATACACATCATATAAACAAACAAATGATTGTTAGAATTGTAAAATTGCAAAGCTTTACTTACATTATTTATGAAAACTATCAACTTGATGCAAAGTTTGAGAAATCTAATAAGCGGAATAATCTTCTTTTATGATGGGGACAAAGGGAACAAGTGCAATAACATTTTAACATAATTTATATTTTCAGACACCAAAGAAAATTACAGGAAAATCCCAAAATATATTTCTTGAAAAATACTTTAATATAATTTTTCTACCAAATTGTATACATTTCAGGAGGGGGAAAGATAAACGAAATGATTGCAATTAAATATTTAGGCTTAGTACAAAAAAAATATTTGGAGATAAATAACTACACTGAAAATTATCCCAAAAATCTAAAACTGTTTGTAACTTCTGATCTTATGACTATAAATTATAAAGTCTTGTTTTTAGGCCTAAAATTAATATGTCTCGGTACTAGGTGCAAAAACATTTTAAAAAGGGCTAAAATGCTGAAGTAATCATGACTGATATTTTTAAACAACAAACAAAATTTCAGAAAAATATCAAAATAATTTTATGAAAGCTATCAAAAAATATAATTTTTCGATCAAGTCGGAAATATTTCGAAATCAGGGAAAAAAAATAAATGAAAGGAAAGAAATTAAATATTCTGCATTAATGATTATAACAAAAACAAGCGAAAACAAAAAATTAATAATGCACGTATATAAAAATTATTTGTAATAAATCTCTATTTACCTTGTTAACGGGTTTTTGGATAGCAGCCTTGACTGCTTCTTGGTGAGTGATAGCATAAAACCATTTTTTTGAAAGATTAACATCGACTACTAAGCATTGACATTCAGAACCTACTTCCAAGTTATTATCTAGAATAAAAACCAAAAAGCATAGTTGCCAAAATATAATATTTACGTCTATTTTTTATCTTCAAAAAAACAAGCATTTTTTTAAATAAATTATGTCTTATATTTCACAAATACAAAGCATAAAATAAAAGGACTTCAAAACCAGTTATCTTATTGAAAGGGCAAAAACCAGATCTAGAATATAGACCATAGAAGAAAGAAGTTGTTTATAAAAAACCTAGAAATTCTGAAAGATCTTTTTTAGTTACAAGAATTTTCATACTAAATCAGTTTGGGGGCGCGCCGCTGGGCGGGGGGGGGGGGGGGGGGGGGGGGGGGGGGGGGGGGGGGGGGGGGGGGGGGGGGGGGGGGGGGGGGGGGGGGG
>JAUZNK010002666.1:0-11332 GCA_035046665.1 Euphysa ruthae | reverse complement strand
AATGATTTTTCTATCTATTAATGTGTCGTAGCCACTTATGTGAAAATTACTTTCCATTGTTTCTAATTTACCAGGTTTATTTAGGGAAATCATTACGTTTATTTTAAAAAACGGCTCAATTAAGCAATTGTTTTTAATACCGCAGTTGTGCACGTGAATTGGAAACCTACTCCATGACACTCTTTTTCAAGATTCTGATATATGCTGGTTCATTCTTATTGTAAAACCCCGACCATGTTTAGTACCACTTATCGTTTTTCCGATATAAGTTTCATTTCTGCACATGGTGCATGTTAAAAAGTAAGTAACATTAACTGAACGGCACGTGATCATACTTCTAATATGCAATGTTTTATTGTTAGATAATTTCATTTCCTTCTTCCAAGTATAACCTACAAATTTTGCATCGATTATCTGTGCATTTAAAAACGCTTGTCGTACTATCAGGTTTATTATTCTTGTTCAATAATCGGAGTAAATTTGATGATTGATGCTGCGATAAAATAATGTTACTATCGTTGAAAATTTTTGCAAGTTCAATATCATTCGTTGATTCAAGTTTACGTTTTATATTGTTTACTGTAAAATTATGATTGGTGTTAGAATTACATGTTGTTACGAACCAAAGCTAACAAAGAAGAACTGAACAACACAAGTAGTGATATAATTAACGTCCCACCAGACTTAAAAGGTAGACCGATAGTTAAAGGTCCAAAAATTCCGACTCAAAGATTAAGTTTGCTTATAGAAAAAATATTAACCCCTATCACACCTAAACTTACGTAAAAGATAATTGTCATTTCATTAAATAACTACCACCAAACTTAGGTTACGACACAACATTATATTCATGTGATATAGAAAGTCTATACACGTCGATCCCCATAAAATTAGGTTTAGAAGCTATTAATTATTGGATAGGTAAAGAGAGCGCTTTAATTGATAACCGTTTTTCTAAACGTTTCATATTAGAATATTTAGAATTTATTTTGAAAAATAGCAATTTTATTTTTGAACAAAAGTGTTACAACTAAACTGAAGGCGTTGCCATGGAAATGAAATGTGCGCCCCCATATGCTTGTTTAACAATTGGTTATATAGAAGAAACGAAATTATTTCCTGTGGAACTGCCAAAGTTTTTCTCAAACAACGAGATTATAAAATAAGTTTTCAAAACATATATGGGCGATGGGTTTTTAATATGGCTGAATTTGCAAACTTCATAATATGTTTAAACAATTTATATAGAAATATTAATTATACTTATGAAAAAGCGGAATTTTATAGTGATATTCATGGTCAACATATCAAACTTAATGTTTTCTAGACGTAAACGTTATTTTGAAACCTAATAGAACGATTGAGACTGATATATATTACAAAACCACTGACTCTCATGATTATTTATCGTACGATAGCGCTCACCCATTACATTGCAAAAATAATATACCATATAACTTAGCAAAACATGTTATAATATTTGTTACAAAAGAAGAACAAATAAAACACCTTCTTCGTGAACTACTACTATGGCTCAAAGAATGTAGATGTCTTTAACATATAATCTCTAAAACCTTTCACAATGCAAAACTTCAAGGTCCTGCTCCAGCCCCAAAAATTCCAAGTAACAATACCCCGTTCGTAACAACATATACTTCTAACACCAATTATAGCTTAACTGCAAAAAAAGCCATATTTTACATAACATAAAGAACCTATTTGTTGTAACTTCATATCTGTTTGTAAAATTTTAATATTAAATTCAAAACAATGCTCTGACATCATAATAAGATTTGAAGCCGTAAGCTTCACAAGTAAGTCTTTCTATAAATATTATTACTTTTGCATTTAATCCCCCGAGAAGTTGAAAAGCACGGATGTATTCTTCACTTAGCTTTTTTGTTCATCAAATTTGGTTAAGCCATAAACCTTTGTAATTTTTTCCATTACCGTAATAAACAAATACTTGGCCTGGATATTCGATTAAAGCCACCGCATCAACAACAACATCTCCGAAAGGCAAACCTAGAACAAAAGAACCAATGCCGTTATTTATGGTTCGTTGGAAACTTGCACATGTTTTGGACTTTGTAGGTTTATGACTCAATCCGCGGCTTTCGTTTACGAGATTTAACTAAAACTTTGCGATTGCTATCCGTGATATTACCTACACTTCTATTACCCTTTGGAAAACTGAATATTAATTTCCATTTTTACGTATGTGTGTGGAGTTTGAACAATCAATCTTAATTCAGCCAATAAATTCACAAGGTAGGTGGAGCTATTTGGAACTGATTCCGCAATTCTTCTTGGCCTGACATTGATTTTACCATGTCCATTTTTCATCGTTACCTCAAACTTGTTTGCCATCTGCAGTTGAAAAGTTCAATCGCATTGGTGACGATGGACTTGTTAATGATTAGCTCTAATCAATTAAAAATCTTCTTTTTTTTTACTGAAAATACCAGTAAAGTGGCACTTGTATCGTGATTTACTTTGATTGAAGTCACCTTTTTGTGTTTTAAAATTGCTTTCCTACAGACTGCATTTTTTTAAATTTCAAGGAATTTCGAAAATAAGATAGTGGAAAACTTTTTTCCCTTTGGCTAAGTTTTTAATGAAGTCTCTTACAAGATTCTCTCCTCTTGATTATTATTAGTGTTACTAGTGTTACCTCAAACGAGTTTGCCAGAGCATGAATGATATAGTTTCGGTGAACATATTTTTTCAAAGGGATCCATATATTCCTCCAGGAAAACTCCACAACCTCTGTGATAACTTTTTCAATCTTCAAAATTTAAAAGGGTCATAAATGTGATTTAAATTGGAAATAGCAGATATTAATCAAATGTGGAGTGTTTATGTTTTACTCCGGACCAATCAACTTCTATTTTGTGGCATATTCTTCATACGCGGCAAATACGGAAGAATGCCTCCTAAATGACAAAACAGTCAGCCATCAATTAAAAGCTATTTCCAATAAAACTCTCAAATGTTGAACATAACTTTGTAAATGCCATCTAAATAATGTTTTTTGCAGTTTTTTAGTAAATCAGTATAAGATTGTTGAGTCAAACTCTAAATTATTTATTGCTTCAATAACGTCGAGCGTGATGTAGACAAAAGTCATATTGCGTGTAGATGACCGTTTTTTTCTAGGTATTCCAAAGATGTCTCAACAGTGGTTAACTCATTAATCTTATTTGCAATAAGAGGGAGAAAAGTTTATGGTATCCTTTTTGAAATTTTTAAAATACGAACTAGAATTTATTTTTGTAGTTTTTTTTTTTTTTTTTTTTATCATCCAACCAACAAATCTTGGAATTTGCTGAGCAATAGAATGCTGCTACCAAATGAATGTGCAAAAGAAAAAAAACTCATAAGTAATAATTCAATTTGGTTCCAAAAAAAGAGGTAAATTTTTTTAAAAGGTTCGACATTAACATTGGCAAAGCGCGCTGTATGAACTTTCTTATTAAATTTTTGAATAATTATCTTTTATTACCCCTTTTCAAAGTTATTTCACCTCTGTTTCTAGTGCTATAGGCTCTTGAAAGTCTACGTGGTAAGCTGTGTGAATATTTCGTAAACCACCAAGCTTGTCAACTTTTACATCAAAGTTTTCAATCCAAAAAATCGTTGTGATCCTTTTATCTCTACTTGGAAACACCGGCAGTACATTTATTTCTTTTGAACGCTGAATGGATAAACCGGCAAGCGCTGTTTCAATTTTTTACATCTTTTGAATGTTCATGATAGCCTAAATCTGTTCAAAATTTTTATTTATTATTTTTTGCCCAGTCATTTTGTTGATTTGAAGTTCGTAAATAACATGTGTTTGCTTGAGCGAGACAGCTGATTATCCACTACTTCTTCAATTTTAACCGAATTAGACACTCCTACCCACCTGTTAATAGACCTTGATCAGCAATCTACAAACAAAAAAAGTGAAATGAATTTAGGACCCAGATCACCATAAAATTATTTCATTGCACTAATTTTTTCCAATTTTTTTTATCTTCACGTCAACACGAAAATCGGGAAATCTATGTTTTGTTTGTTTACCATGTTTCTCTAATTTCTTCTATAAAATGCAAAAAGTCTTTTTCTTCATTTTTTTTTTATGGCACGATAGCATATGTATACTCTGTACAGAAAACGATCTAAGATTAGGTGATACACCTCTTCAAGGTAGTTTCGTCTTCCTAGCCTTTCTTTTTTTCAGTTTAGCATCTTAAACTCGCATTTATTTTTCCTCAGTTATCTCCTTGATCTTTTTTCGAAACTTTAGTAATGGGCAATGCGTTTTACTTTTCTCCTTTTTTTCTCGGTGGTTTTCATTATATTTCAAAATTATCTTTTAACAACCAGTATCTAGAAAATTATCCCAGAAAACTGCCCCCGGAATACTGCACCCTGTAAATTTCCACCTAAGTAAACTGCCCTCCAGAAAATAGTCCCCCAGAAATTCAATGATAGATGTTCCTGGAGAATTTGTTTTAAGAAAAACCATATCATACCCTATTTTTAAAAAAAGAGAAATTTCTTTATCGTTCAATAATGGCTAACTAATCAGCACTCTAACGTTGGTTTTTTGCCAACCCTGAGCTTGGAATAACAGTTTTCTATAAGTGTTTCCTCTAAATGTTTAGGGCTATCTTTTCGTGTATTAAAAACGTAAAAGGTATTAAAAATTTCCAGAGTTTATGCTATTGTTGTTTATTTATACAACACCTTTAAGTAAAAAGACTCATTTCAAATGTTCTTTTATAATATCTATGAAGTTTAGAGAAAAATTACATAGATTTTAGATGCATCTAAAATGCCCCCATTGAAATGTACATTTTAATGTAAACATTACAGCTTTAAATTAGGAAAAATCAAAAGGGAGCAGGGGAGATTTTCCAGTGCGCAGTTTACCTAGGGTGCAATTTACCTGGGGAATTTAAAGTTGTACAGTTTTTCGAGGGTTAGTATTCCGGCGGGAAATATTCTGGTGCCAATTTCCTAGGGAAAATTTTCCAGAAACTTTAAAAACTAACTACCGCTAATACTAAGATATTTAGAGAGACACACTTTAATTACTTCCTTGTTGAATTTTATGGCGTCAATTCATAAATGGTTAACACAGGTTTTTCAAAGACTAGCGACATTATTATCATTATGCATAGTATAAAATATTGTCAGCATTTGTCGTAAAACTGTGCGCAAACACCGAAAAGAAATAGTTTGGACATGTTTAGCACACTGCAAAGTAAATAATTCTTCTTCATACAAATTTGATGAAATGCTTATGAGAGCATATTGTCTCAACCATTCAAAATTCACACCATAAATATAAAAACTCCTTTAGTTCAAAAAATACAAATATTTAAGCAATACTAGGAATTTGGGACTCATGTTGAGATGCGAAGACGTAGTTACCATAACAACCATGTCAAATTGAGCTTGATTTTTTCACTCATCTTACAATAGAGTACCTGTACACAAAATTTCATTTTGATAACATGAGCTAGCCCTGAAAATTAAGATACAGATAAAAACTTCAGACATTTATATCTCAAAAAACCTTTCCCACGTGTTTTACTTTCCCTTTGTAAAGGGAATCTATGAATTAATTTCAACTCTCCGACCAACTATACCTCAAACTATTCCTGAAACTGCATATGATGAGGTATTCAAAAACCAAAATCAAAACTCTCCCACTTTAAAGTGACCTAACTCCCCCTGACGACCTGAACTAGTAAATTTGAAATTTTTTTGCCAATATTTATGAAATAATTTGATTTTTGTGAATTAAATGTAAATAATTTAAAGTTTATAAAATAATTTGACAGATATAAGTTTATCAACTTCTTCTGGTGTTAATGCTTTGTCGCTACTTCGAATCGGCATTTGATATTTAACCAATTTATTTGCCTGTTTTTTGTTGTTTTCTAATTGGTTTTAGTTTCTGCTTTCAATTTATACAAGCGCATTTTTAAATACTATTAAAAGATACTATCCTATCAAACTTCTGTGGCTTTTAAAATTGCGTTTTAATATAATTTTTTGTCTAATTTTTATATGATTTTGTTCTTTAACATCTGTGTTTACTTTTACAAGAAAATTTCTATTAAGGCCTTTCGCCGCTCAGGAAAATTTTCATCTAGAAAAATATTTTCTGTCAGAAAATTTTCAAGTATAAAAATATCTCTCATATCCACTCAAAAAAATGCGCTGAATTAAATCAGGGCAACAAGTTTTAATTTTCAGATTTTTTTGGTTTAAAAAGTGATTACTTTTTTTTTATATACTGTTATTAATTTTATTAGGACATAAACCAAATAATCGCATTGAGAAAGAAAATAACATAAAAGTAAGGCGCTTCTAGATTAGAAAAATTAAAAATATTTCAAGAACAGAAGTTAAAAGGAGAAAATGAGACTCTAGTTAAAGACTTGTATTTACATGATGATGAATATTTTTTCAAATTCTTCCAAATGTATCCAACCAGCTTGAAGAATTTTTTCATACCATGGTGCACATATTACAAATCCTTCTTTAAAACGTGAGCCTCTTGGGTAACTTTAAAATATCCCGTTACTAGAAATTCTCAGATAACATTAGCTAGCTGTTATCTTATGAGCCATATAACCGCTTGGCGTACCATTAAAGAAATGTGTGGAGTTATTTGGAATACTTTATCAAAAAAAGGTTTTTTGTCCAGTTCTAAAACAAATTGCGATTGACTGAATATTTCCGAATTTTTCGAAAATAATCTGGATTTTCATAATTGTATCAGGGCTTTAGACGCAAAATACATTGTTACAAAAGAGCCGTCGAGGTCTGGTTCATTTTATTTCAATTAGAAAAAGACAGAAAATATTGCATTCATGGAGGTTTGCGACTTAAAATACAGATATATACTCGTTGATATTGGACATGATACTGGGAGACAAAGCGATGGTGGAGTATCTAATGCTATTAATATTGTAATATTGCATGTGCATTTAAAAACAATTTATTGGATAGCCCGGAACCCAGAGCATGTCAGGAACAAGTTTTACTTTATCTACTAGCAGTTGATGGAGCGTTTGCTTTGAAGAAATGGCTGTCAAAGCCTTAACCTAAGAAAAAATTAAATAGAATGAGAAATATAACTAATTTCCCATTTTCTCATTCCAGAAGATCTATAGAAAACACTTTTAGAATTTCTTCTTCCCGATTTTGACTCTGGAGAGGACCGATAATTGCAAATGTTGATAACATTGACTTAATAACTCAAGCAGTCATCTCTTTATAGTAATACTTATAATTGAAGGACTTGATCAATTTTGCTCTCCTATTATCCAAGATGTTGATACAATTGCCGAAGTTGTTCAAGAGCAGTGGAGAAATAAGATTGATAATTATGAAGGAATAAGACCAGTACAGAGTCAAGGTTCAAATAATTTTACGTAAGAAGCAAAACAAGTGCGCGATGATTTTTTTGATTAATTTTATTCTGCAGAAGGGCAAATTTGTTCTCAAGGAGATGTAATAAATCATACTTGCGATGCATTTGCCAGATAAAAAAAAACTTTTTTATAAATAAAGATAGTGTTTATTATCAAAAAAAAATATATAAATAAAAATAGTGTACCATAATGTTTCAGATGTTTCAAATTAAGGAGCTGCTGAATTTTCAACTTAGCTTATTGAATTTTGATAACTGTTAAGCGTGTTAACTTCTACAGAATTTAACTTTATTTTGATCGTTCACTTTTTCCTCAACAGAATTGAAATGATTTGCTGTAGATTTATCCACTGGGTTTTCTTGTAACTTTTAATGAATAAACGTTTTCACACTTATTTCCATCGCATGCTGGTTATTACATTGCTATTTCCAAAATTTCTTTTTTCAGACCGGCTTGATTGGGTCGTTCGATCATGATATTATCGCTTGTCTTTGGACTGACTCGTTCATGTCAAATAGTTGTTCCCATCATGCTGTTTTAACAGATAATTTTTATAGGATCATGCTTTTGTGTTCTGTATGTAGCCATTAATTTGCATTTTGCTTATTAATATTTCCATGATGTTACTAACATCAATGCTGTTTTCGTTTTGTTGTAATTAGTCATGTGGGTATTCTGGGGATTTACAGGTCATTCTAGTTGTCTATATATGAGAGTTTCATTTGTTGGTATCAATTGACTGATTAAGTTGTTTGATGTGTACTTCTTTTTGGTTTATCGCGTTTGTTTCAATCTCACCCATGTTTATAAAAACATTTCAACCAATAAAATGTATACAAAGAAAAAAAATAAAACGCTAAAATAAAATACTCCATAAAAATTTAAATATAAAAACAATTTTGAAATTGCTTCGTACTACGAAAACATTATTAAAATGCGTCGATGAGAACTTTCTGTATTTGTTTATTTGCTTTCTATCGTTTAGATGATAAATCTAATATTTCTATCGTTTAAAGCAGTTTTCTGAATATTTTTTTTTAGCAGAAAAAGATAAAGTTTCAAACTTTTCGACATTACTGTCAGAAAACATTTCTGTTGATTTTTTTTGATACTCAATTATGTTATTATGGTGATTTTATCAGAATAAAGAGTTCTATCTTTATCATCAGAAAATTTTTATTCTAGCAGAAAATTTTCTTGAGTAGAGAACGGCCTTTAAGATGATTGAGTTTACGCGCCCAATTTGGTACGCTGTGTTATTGAAACCAGTCTGGATACATCGCTACTCTATGGAGTTATTTGATTTTTTCCTTTTCTTTTTTAAAAGTGATTCACTTAAAGCACATCTTGAGTAACGTCAAACACTGAGTAACGTCAAACATAACAAAATAATGTCACTAGTACCTTTCTATAAACGAATACCATTCCAATTACAGCTTTTTTTTGAAAAAATAAAAGCTTTTATTTATATTGTCCTTAATCTCTAAAAATAACGCAGAATCGTCAGTGTTTAATGAATATTCAAGCAGCTATAGCCAGTGTCTTGCAAAGTTTGAACGTAACCGACATTCATTATATTTAAATAAATCTTTCGATAAGTCAGTGGTGTTACCGTAGAAATTTTGTCAATCGTTAATTTATTGAAATGTCACATATGAATTAACCCATCTACAACTTTTTGATAACTTTTTAATAAAGTTTGAAAAGGAAACTGTAGATTCTTTTTTTTTTTTAATCAAGCACTCTTCCAAAGAACCACTCTATAAATTATTTTGAAATTTTAGAGGATAGGTTGAAGTGAAAATGTGTCAAGGCTTTTATTTCGAAAAAAAAAATATTGCTTAGCAATATCCTTTAAGAACTATATCAGGAGCAAATTTTAAAAATTTTTCCAGACAGAGCCAATGAAAGTTTTGAAAATTTCGAAGGATAATACCTCGCTATAAAAGACATAAGCTGGAGATCCAATAAAGATGTTTTCCAGATTTGGGTGTTAGAGAGTTTATCAGCGATAAAAAATAAAGTTTTAGAATTATAAAAAAAAAATTTTATAACCATGCACAGCAATGGGAAGAATGTGTCATAACTTTAGGAAATAATACATAATTTTATTTAATTTTAAGTTTAAAAATTTTGATTTTTAGAGAACTAATAACCTGTTTTAGCAAAAGATGATGCCCTTGTTCATTATTATTTTTTTTTTTTTTTTATATTAGGGATGCCAAGCCTTTTTAAAAAAAATAACTCGGTACAAATTATTGGGTATCAAGTGAAAGACTAAATCATGCGATTTCCAAAATGGTGTCATTTATCTCAACAGCTACTACGGTTCAATAGTTATGACTGTTTGAAATCGCAGATTTCATCAAATTTCATGTCAAAATCTCTTGACTTTTTTGACATGAAAGTGGGGACAAAAGTGAGCGTTAGGGGGTAAATTTTGATATATTTGGTGATATCTCAACCAAAAATTTCTAAATAGACTTAAATTTGGCAGGTAGATGCAAAAAATAATTTTAACTTAACCAAACCATAACTTTTTTTTTTGAAAAATTTTTTTCTAGGCGGAAGATAAGGGATTTTCAAAGGGTAATTTTTGACATATTAGGCCATAACTCAACCAAAAAAATTCCAAACGACGTGATATTCTTACACAAAGTAATAAGCTTTTTTGAGGAATTTTTCAACAGGGTAAGATATTTGCCTTTGAGGGGGAAAAATTTTTTTTGAACAAAGCCATATATTTCTTTTGAGAAATTTTCAACAAAGCAAAATATGGATCGTTAAATGGGTTAAATGTCAAAATATTCTTTGTAGCCTAAAAATTACCAAAAACAGAAAATTTGATGACATATAGATGTTAAAAACTTTTGCTTTACTGGATGGAATATATCTGTTACAAAAATTTACATAGTAATCTGAAAACCTGTAAAAAAAAAGAAACAAAACAGTAAAGACTAAAAATATCTTAAATTATATTATTTTAAAAGAATAAGGTGTGTGGTTATTCCAGTCCCCTCGTTAAACAAATAACGATACTATTCATGTCATTACACAAAAAGCATTATTGAAAAGTAGGTTTTAATAGAAGATGTTTTCGATAGGATTAATCGAAAATTAATTTGAAATGTTATTATCTTTAAAGCCTAATTTCTAAATTTCTAAATAAAATGTACGGTCATTGGCTGTTAGAGGATTAAGTTTATAGTAATTTTTTGAAGGGCCAAATCACCCATTCTATTAATGAATAACTTCTATCTATCATAAAAAATAAAAAAATTTACTTTAATAATTTTCACATAAAATTTGTAAAAGAACAAATTGTGAAAAAATTTTTAAAAATACAACAAAATTTTTAATTTCAAGTTTAATAACCGACATGTTTCGATATATAGGCCACACAACGCGACATTTGAGCAAAAGAATAGATGAGCATTAAAAATCTCAAAAGGCATCACATATCTACCAACATATTCATAATAAGCCACAATGTTTTAATGCTGCCACGAAACATTCATTTTCTATTTTAGATACTGCTCAAACTTCTCAATAATTAAAGATCAAGGAGGACATACACATAGGGTGGGAGAAGCCTGAGCTGAAAAAACAAATTTTTAATTATACTATATCTCTTCACCTTTAATATTCCAACTTCTGTATTTTCTACTCTACTTACATTCTATCTACTTCAATTTACTTTATATTTCCTCTTGATTGACCTTGATTACTAATTACATCTATAACGTTTTTTCACATAAACTTTATTAATATTTATTGTTTTTTAATTATTAGCAAAATTTTCTATATACATAGAAAACACTAACATTACAGACAAATGATACTAACTGTTTACACAGTAAACAACTTATATTTAACCTTGAAAATGATAATGG
>JAUZNK010002665.1:0-27649 GCA_035046665.1 Euphysa ruthae | reverse complement strand
AAGTAAGTAAGTAAGTAAGTAAGTAAGTAAGTAAGTAAGTAAATAAGTAAGTAAGTAAGTAAGTAAGTATCTAAGTATGCAAGTAAATAGAAAGTAACTGAGTGAGTGAGTTAGTGAGTGAGTAAATAAGGGAGTAAGTCAGTGAGTCAAAGTATGAGTGAGTGAATGAGTAAGATTAAAGATCTTTTACGTATATTAACAACAATAATGGCCCAAGGATAGATCCTTGATGAATGCTAAATTTGATATTTAAGAGATTTATTTCTTTTCAAAATATGTTTTTTCTTTTTGTGAGGTAAATTTCAAGTCATTTGTGGGTAAAGCCCTCTGGTACCAAAAATTGCCATTATGCCCAGTAAGATGGTCAATAGTGTCAAATATTTTAGATAAGTAAATAAATAACCCAAGTGTAAATTAATTTTCTTCAATTTTCTTTAGTAGAGCACTTATTTTGAAAGCCAAATTGCTTATCTTGTAGAATATTATTTTCAAATATATGATTACAAAATCCATTGTAAGTAAGTTTTCTGTATAATTTAGGAAAGCATTAGAAAACTGAAATTTTCTCATATTTATTGGTCAATAATTTGAAAGTGAGGTCTTTTCTATTCTTTTTAATTTGGTTTACTGTAGCTATTATTTGCTGGTTTGTTTATCAATAGCAATTTGTTATATTTAAATAAAAAAGTTTTGGTAATAACATTTTTTGGAATAACTTTGTTAGTTCCATCATTTACGCTGCAACGAATATGAATTTCGTAAAAAACATGTTCAATTAGAGATTTATCATTTTAACTTTGAAGACTGTGTTCATGTCCAAACCATAAAGGGCCAAAATAAAAGGTGGAGAAAGCGATACCGTGAATAAACTCTCAAAGAATGTGGTTCACCTCCTAGATGTGTTAATGAAGTGTTAAGAAGAATAATGTAAACAACGGAAACTGAATTTGAAAGTTTTGAAGGCCATCATTCGTCACGCATCGTCAACCAAGCTCTTAATTGCCTAATCTTAATAACCCAAATTGATGCTAGTATAATTAAAACCAAATATAAACTTTCCGATTGGTCGAATTAAAATAATGCGTTTCGCTGGCTTGTTTCATCTTAAGAAACAAAAGCATACCATCATTTAAAAAAAAAAAAAATGTTTATAAAACTAAAGAATAACAAACACAAAAACTCAAACTTACCTATTAAAGTTTGAACAGAGAAAAGCTAAAGTTTTTTTTCATCAAATAACATATCAGGGAAAAAAAATGATATTCCACTATCTCTTATAATTAATTTCGACCAAGCTTTATCAAATTATGCCGTATCATGAAAAAAAAAGAAGTTTTCCCATATCAGGTGTCAATGATAAGAGATCAATGAAAGTAATCTTCCAAATTACCTTGAATAAATAATATTCCCTTTAAAAAGTTAAGGTAAAACCATTCAAAGATTACTTAAAATTGACTTTCTTTTCTTATTTAGTGATGAGTATAAAGTAACGATGGATATTCAAGTTTCAAGAATAACTCCTCCTCTCCTACATACTAGAAGATAAATAGGAAAAGGTAAACAGAAGATTTTTCAAATTTTTGATGTACATTCTGAAGTTTTTCGACTATACAAGCCTAAAAAAACTTCACCCTGTATCACTCACATTTTTCAGTCTTTTGAGTTAGTAGTCAACATATTTTCAAATAACTACATGAAGCAAAGATTTAGAATTGTCTAGTGGATATCACTGCGCTAATGAGGTGTTTGCCCTAGACGAGGTGTTTGGCCTAGATGAGGTGTTTGGCCTAGATGAGGTGTTTGGCCTAAATTTTAAATTTTATGTTAATTTTACCCTTAAAGTTTGTTGTTAGAATGTCTTTAATTTTGTCTACTGAAAAAAAAAAGAAAGTATTGCTTTTGGAAATTTTATTAATACTTGCAAAATAGAAAATTTATTAGCACACGCGATATTTATGTATTTATATATATTAATAAATTATATAAATATAATTTATATTTATAGTTATATTTAAATATATTTTTCATATATTTTATACATGAAGATAGCAAGGTATATAAATAAAAATGAGGTGTATAAAGCTAAAATTTTTCGCAACAATAACTAATCTGCAATAAGTAAAGTAAGCTTTGATTATGAATCTATACCCGAATAGCTCAGTAGGTAGAGCATCTGACTCCCAACCACAAGATCATGGGTTCGGTAAGTTTGGAGTTTTAACTCCTCATTAGCTACTTCCTAGTGTTTGTTAAGCCTTTTATGAAACGAATTTCAATTTGCAGCATAATTTTGCACTTATTCCTGCCTTTTTGAGACTACCTAGCTAATTAAATCGACTTTTTGACATTACCTAGCTATGAGCCGACAGTAGAAACTCTTCAAAATTTGATGAGAACCTCATTAAAACAGACTTCGCAAATGTTTCATGGGACTCCGTTTACAACTTCACAAATGTAAACACATCCTTAGAAAACTTCAATGATATCATAAAACACTTTTTCGATAATCATGCTCCTGTAATAGAAAAGAGAATTAAAGCCAAACCATGTCCTTGGTTAAACCATGAACTCAAAAAAAATATGAACAACCAAGATAAAGCTTTACGAAAATGGTGAAAATCAAAATTTATTTTGTTTTTTTGACATATAAAACATCAAGAAAACACTGCAAAAACCTTTTAAAATGAATACAAGCTGAATACAATAGAAAATTATTTAGCAAATACAGCCTTAATCCATCAAAGTCTTGGAAGATTGTTAAAAAAACCGTACCAAAAAAGTCTAAACTTCTCAACTTTCCTTCATCAAACAGCAAAGAAACAATCAACAGCTTCAGAAATTACTTTAGTACCGTAGTTCATCAATTAAAAGTTAAGACATTTCTTTTTAAAGATTGTATACGGCGAAAAGTTATTAAAAAACAAACTCAAAATGTGTTTCAGTTCTCGTACATCTCCAGGATCTTTATTGAAAAACAAGTTCATACTTTAAAAGTTAACAAAGCCGACGGTTAAGACAAGCTTCCAAAAAAACTGCTTCGAAAATGTGCTTTCGAAATATCATTACCTATCGCATATATCATAAATATGTCACTTAAGCAATCAGTCGTGCCATCATGTTGGAAGGCAGCATTTATAAATCTGGGTAAAAAAAATACACCAAAAATTGCCGTCCTATATCAGTATTGCCGGCCCTCTCCAAAATACTCGAGAAAACAGTTCACAAAACAATGAGTTACGCGAATTCTTCGAAAAAAATAATCGATGAAGTGATTTCCAATTTGGCTACAGAAAAAACTTTCAACTGAGCTAGCTGCTTCCCTTCTGCTAGATGACATCCGTAAAGAAGTAGATAATGGAAAAGTTGTTAAAGCTGTTTTCCTGGACTTAAAGAAAGCTTTTGATACTTTACCACACAGTGTTCGGTTGCAAAAACTTCCATTTTATAGTATCACAAAACATGAGGTAAATTGGTTTGCTGACTACATTTTTAATAGAAAAAAAATTTGTTAAATGTGATAATAAAAAACCCAAAGAGTTCAAAATGACATGTGGTGTCGCGTAAGGTTCCATTCTGGGGCCACTTCTATTCTTAATGTATTTTAATGGCTTTGCTATTTGTTTCAAGAAATCATGCGTTATAAAATATGCAGACAATACCGTAATTAATTCTCAGTTTCAACATTCGCTGTAATCGAAAGCACTCTCCAAGATGAAATTCACTCTATCTATAAATATTAGATAAAAACAATCTATGATAAATCTTAGAGCAGTAAAAACAGAAGTAATGATATTCGGAACTGAAAAGCCACCATCGAAATTTAAAAGTATACTGACGCTCTCCCATCTTGGTAACAAAATCCTTACAACTGAAGAGTACACATATCTTGGATGTAGTCTAGAACCTTCGCTTCAGTTGAAAAATTTCTTTACTAAAGCCTTTAAAAAAACATGGAATCGACTAAAACTTGAGGACTAACATCACTGAACATGCAGCTTTGACGATATTCGATGTAATGATTGTTGCTATTTTAACATACGGTGGCATCATTGATTTGAAATTAAACAAAACCCAACTAAAGAAGCTTAATAGCATAGAAAATCGTATTAATAAAGTTATATTTGCCGACAACACCAAATAATTTCCAAGACTATTTTGACACCCAAGCTCACAAAATTAACACTAGAAATAACACCCACCTGTTAAAACTGGAATTTGGAAAAAAGAGCATTTAACTTCATTGTGCTAAGATTTACAATGAACTACTACTGTCAATCAGAAAAATTTCAAACGTAACAGGTTATAAAAAAAAAAGAACTAAATAATCAATTTAAATTTAAAACGTTAATTTTATCTGTGTTTTTAATTTTACATTTATATTTTATATTGACCTATTTAACTATCTAATTTATAACTTTTTAAATTATGTTTATAGAGTATACACGTTGACAGCAGTATGAATTATTAACTGAAATGTAAATATCCTGTCAAAATATTTATAATAAATAAATAAATAATTTTTTTGCATTTCTAAGATTAATCATTATTAAAAAACCTTTGCAAAAAAGTAAAAATAAGGAATAAATCTGTATATATAAATATTTTTAGGCCCACCTTACTTAACACGGAAGTAAAAATTTTGCTCAAAAATGTATTTTTATCTCAAATAAAGGTTAATGGCAACCATTACAAAACGACAAATATGGTATCAAAAGACTGCAAGGTAGTATGCGCAGACAAAACGACAAATATGGTATCAAAAGACTGCAAGGTAGTATGCGCAGACAAAATCGTTGCAATAACCACAACGAATAAGTTGATTATGAATAAGTTGCTGTTATTACACAAAACTTAGGAATGACTATGTTTTTTTTATTCATTACAGGACTTTGATTAAAAGTATAAAGACGTCTTTTGCTACCATATTTGTCGTTTTGTAATGGTAAGTCAGTAATACTGCTGTCCACTATGAGAGCTTTGGTTAAAAGCATTAAAATGTTTGACATTTCTCTGTAAGTTGCCATGGCTTTGAATTTGTAAACAATATCACGTAAATGGGTTTTATTTGTCTTACGAGAAATAATTAATTAAGAGTGGATTAAACCAGGTAATTAATTGATGACATAAGATTTATTACACCTGTCAATGAAAACGTTGTTACGATCGAACTGCAACACACTTTTTTTATTAGAAACTATAAAATCGTGTGTAAACCTTATTTGTCCTTTCCTTACTTATTTTAAAATTTCAGACTTACAGTTCTTTAAATGTCCTTCATCTGCTTTTTAGTTGTTCATTTTATAAAGAAATAAAGAGTACACGTGTTCTTATTTTCTTTGTCTAATCAAGCTCTTAACTTAACTAAAATTATCAGGATGTTTAACTTGGCTGCCATTTTTTTGGCGGTGGATAAACATCTCATTAATTAAACATCTCATCTATCAAATTTACTATAGACAATTTGATGTTATATCGTCTCTTTATAAGCAAGGAAAAAATTGTTTTCAAATAGAACAATTTTAAGCAAGAACCCACCTTCTGCTATAAAGCAGATTAAAAGCGTAACAAAAAAATTTTCTGAATCTTAAATTATTAATTCCTTAAAAATTTAAGAAATGCTGTTATAAAATTCGATCTATTTCAAGATGGTCTTTTTACGGTGTTATGCAATGTAATGTCAGAACATCGGATACATGTATCTTCGTTAAAAAGAATGGAATAAATAAGATATATTGTAACCAGGAAGATATTTCTAGTCAGGAAAATCAACAGGAATTATTGTTTAAAATATGTCGCTTTCAACTTAATGATCTAGAATAGATAGTTTATATTTATAGACACAGAATTTATAAAAAATTCGCTTAAATATAATGTAGAAGTGGAATAGCTACATCACTTAGTCATTTCTGTTTCTCTGCGTCTTCTTACTGACCATTGCTCTTTCAATGTTATTTATTTCTATAGAAATAATGGTGAGTAGCACGTTCCATGTTAAAAAACAAAATTATTTTAAAATACAAAAAAAACATTGATACTGATGGATCTAAGTGATTTTTTAAAAAAATTATATCAAAAATTCATTTTTTATGACCGTTAGCTTTTACGTCTCAATATGTCATTTTCAATGACAATGAGAATTCAAACCCTACGAAACCTGTGGGGTATAGTTGAAGTGACTGTAGCCACTGCACTTTTTTGACAAGATTGAGTTTTTTTAACACAAAAAATGAATAATTTATAGATTTAATGGAAGTACTTATATCACTGATCTGATTGCTTTGTTTTTGTGAAGTCTCCAAAAGTTTGATTGTTGGAAAGGTTGTATTCTCTTCTTCCGCATGATTTTTCATTATCTAGTTCCTTATTAAATTAATGGTAAGTAAACAGGAGAAACGATGAAAAAAAAAACAGAATTCAAAACAGTTTTTTAAAACATGTGTTGTGTAAGAGAGACTTAATGGTTAGGAGAAGATGACAGAATTTTTTTCGAAACATGATCAAACGAACAAAGATCCGAGAGAAAGAAGAAATGCGATTCATCGTCAACGCTAACAAAATCAAAGAAGGTTGTTGTAAACGAGCTTAATTATCCTCCTGAAAATATTGCTTTTGCTAAGACAACTTTAGGCAAACAACAAAGATCGTACTAACACCATTGGTTTAGAAAATGCACTTGGTTATATGACGATATTGACACTGAATCAGTAGTTTATTTCCATTGAGCCAATGCTGAAAAGAAAGGAAATCTCAGTGGTGAGAGAAACAAGGAGCTTACATGCATAAGTACCGGATATAAAACATAGGAGAAAGCGCCAAATTTTTTGAGGATCACGAACAAGGCAAAAGTCACATATCTGACAAAACCTATCAAATTCTTCTCCCGAGATGTGCTGATTTTGTCAATATGATGTCTCAAAACCTCAAAAGAAACAAGATCGAGCAACGCAAATATTTCATCAAGATTCTTACTTGTCAGGCTGTTTTTTTGTAATAAAAATAATAAACAAAAGTAAAAATTTTCATCGATTGCTAATGCTGATCAGAAAGTTCGGTAGCTGACTACCAGTTCGAATTGACGACGATAATGTCCAATCACCTTTTAAAGTTTTAACTGCTATCAAAGAAAGGTTTGATCAACCCAGTCTTGAAGTTTATTTCAATCTGGAGGAGCACTTACTACAAAGATCACGAAACCAAACTTCCGAACTCCGGTATGGGACAAAATCGTGTCCGCACTTGAATCAGATTTTCCTATTTGCGTTAAATGTTGGACTATGATCCCCACAATATTTTCATGAAATAGTTAATATGTTTAAATATCGAGACAAGAAAGAGATTAGTGTTGATTTCAAACATTATTAGGATTTGCTGACTAATGTTAGTGGACACAGCTGTAAGCGCTACACCGGAACGATCTTTTGCAAGTGGTCGCAATATCAAAACATGAAAAAAATTAACCACGACAAAAGCTAAAAGGTTTAAAACTTTAGCTATCCTATATAGTTACAAGGAACTTACCGACAAGATCGATTTTTATCGAAATAGGAAATGAGTTTGTTGAAAAGTACGAAGAAAGAAAGAATGTATTTGGAAAGTTTCCATACGAAGATATTCAATGATAGGGTGTAAATATTTTGTTAGTCTCACTTAATGACTCGATATCTTTTTTCATTTTGTGTAATTATAATTCTATAGATGAAAGATCTAAGCTCAAAACCCTTTGGTCAATTTTGACATAGCGATGAATAATTTAAGGATAACTTTGAATGTCCAAGGCTCCTAATTCGTAAGTATCGATACTATTTTCAGGCGTCATCGTAAAAATAAATCGGAAATTTAACCACTCTACTATAATATTCATGTCTAATTTCGTAGTATCGTAGGTTCTCAAACAAGGGAAAACTTCCGACGGAATGTTTATGTCTATATTAACAAATTTTGTACTCAGATTATTTTCATATAAACACACCAGTTGATTTAAAGGAAATTTTAACTAGGTTGCCATAATAGTTTCACGCACAATATTTATGATAAACAAGATATCAAAAGAAGATAAACCAGATATTAGAGCGTGAGCGGACAGAAAAGTAATAGAATGGAAACGAGGTTGTTATTTCCGCCAGATAACATACTTTACAAAAAAATTAATAAATAGGCAAAACGTCATAAATCAGAACATGTGTCATTTATAAAACGTGTAAATAAATATCTTTTATATTGTATTTGGTTGATTGAGTTGCAGGCATTGTAAACAATGTTTGCCTATCAAAAGGGTTACTTCGATAAATGTGAAATTAAAAATCAATTTTTTATATCTTTTGTGGCAGTTTTTTTTATTGATTAGGTATATATTGTATTTATTGTGAAGATGATTACTTTTTTTTAAAGGCTACATTGATGTGTAATAGATGGATGAGAAACTTTGCTACCATTATTAAAGTACTGGGACCTGAACACATGTGTTTTTATGACCATACATAACATATGTGTGTTTATAACCAAACATGATGAACGTTATTTTATATTCACACCATAATTAAGTATTTGTAAATGCTTAATTGTGCGAGTTTTGGGATTATCATCATCTGGGAGGAGAGTATTTTTTTTATAGAAAGCTGATTATCAAGCTTTACTCATCACTCAAAATATTAACGTACATAAACTAACAAATATGACGTCAGCTGTAATAAGTATTTCTGTAAAACATGGTTTTGTGATCATTTTTTTTTGATAATGCGAATTGCAATATATTTTGTTGTCTGATTTTTTTTAGAGCGAACAATTGTAATAATGGGGATCAATCTTAAAGAGGATTGCCCGACACTAAATGAGCAGACAAATGATTACGAGGGGAGAAATGCAAGCGCATGCGAAGGGTATCTTTATATGTATTCTAGAAGTCTATGGAGACCACAATCAACTTCGAAACGGCGTTATTGCACTTTGCGTCAAAATACGTTATATTTTACAAAGAAACGTGGCGATTTGATATTTAACGATGCTACAGATTCGAGAATATATATTGACTCAGGAACTGCTATTTGTCCTGAAGAAATTCCCAAAGGAAAATATAAATTTGGAATAAGGATAACTCAAGGCAAACACTCCTACTTGTTGTGTACGACAAACGAAGAATTCAGAAATATTTGGTTGTCTACGCTGTTAACGGTGATTACGAAGAACTTTGTAAAGCAATTCCAAGGACGAATATATCGTAGTGTTAGGATAGGCTCGAGGAAAATTGATAGCAAAGTTTCAAAATACTTTGGAGCGAAAAGAAAAAGCATATCATAATAAACTTCTCTTGGTGTAGACTGCATAACGCCCGTACAATACTAATCAGTTATCCCTGATTTAAAATACGATACTTTATATAAAATAAAATATAAACATAAAAATTGAAATCAAAATTATATGTGCCAGAGGCATAAATATAGTTGTTTACTTTGTTAAATAGTTTATATATTGATCGTTCTAGTGTCTAATAAATATGAAATACAGCGAAGTGATTTCATCTGCATTATTGCTCGTTATGAAGTTGAAATGAATGAAAAAATAAGTGTTAATGTAAGCAAAATGAATCAATAATATGGATGATTGTTTGACAGAATAATTATTTCCTCTGAAGCAAAGACATTTTTATCGAGAACACATTTTAATTTGGTATATTAGTAATTTAAATGTAATTAAAACATTTATTGACAGTCTCATGAGAAATAAAATGATTACTTTTTTTATCTAAAGTTTCTAGTCTTGGAGCTCAAAATCATAATGCCGGATTTCTTAACTAGATAGAATGATGACAAACAGTGAATTGGGCTGTCGGCAAAATATAGGTTATGGGGTGTGATGTAGGTTACGGGGTTACGGGGTGTGATGTCTATATACCATCATAAATAATTAAAAACAAATTTACACGTTTCACAAGAAACCAGTTATGCTGGTTTCTGTCCTTAATTATTATTATTATATTTTTTTTTTTCTTGTTTAATTATTATTATTACAATTATAATTATTATAATTATTTCTAAGCTTAAAATAACGTCTGTTTAAACTTCTTTGGAATTTTTACTGTATTTTTAGATGAGATATATAAATAAAAATATGCATTTTACGAGGAAAATATTTGCAAAAGGAAATGTTTATAAATAACGAATAATAATATTTATAATATCTTATTTATTTGATAGTATTTAGAGAAACTATGATAAAGGGAATTATTTAAAAGATAATGTTTATATAACAACTTATTTTTTGTCCGAAAAAACTTCTTTTATTATTTTATGCGCGGAAAATTCCTTTCCTGGGTAATTTTTTTATCTAAAATTTCATTTTTATTTCACCAAAAAAGAATTGTATAAAAGGGGTTTTGAAGTTGGGTTTAAGAAAAAATGGTTGGAATTAGACGTTAAACTTTTGAATAGTATACATTTCATTCGAATTGATTGAATGTTTTAATTTCTTTCCACATTAAAATCCTAAAATTGCGACCAAAATTCAAAATAAAAATTTTTTTCAAAGTCATTTACCAAAAGCTGGAGATGTTTTATTTTAATAGCGACTGTATACCAAGTGTGTTATCCCAGCAAAATAATTCGACAAATGTTAAATAAGGTCTTTTTGAATTACTCGCGAATTAATTGTGATATCCGTTTTTGGACACATAAATCAATTTATATCAATGATGAATGATTAATGGAAATATAGAAAGCGAAAAAAAATGCAAGAAGCTGCAACTATTTTAGCTTGTAGTATTTTCAAACTCCAAGCAGGATGTTTTGTTGTTTTCCTCAATGCATAAATTAAAAATAAGCTCAGAAAAATTTTTAAATCTACAGACAATTTTGAAGGAAAAATGTATTACTCTAAACTGGAGCAATTTCTAGGGAATTTTATAAATTTTATTTATATATTGATAAATTTTATTTATCTAAATCATAATAAAAATTAGTTGGTTGAAAGAAAAAAAATCACTGATTACACATGGTCAATTAATTTTTCTCGGTTGCTTAAAAAGCTTTTGTGTATTTTTGATTTAGGAAAATACTCACACGATGAAGAGATGTAGCGAGATGAAGACATTTTTTTCATTAGTAATTACTTTAACGTGAAATTTAGAGCATAGCAATGATCAGGGGTATCAGAACTCATTTTTATTTCACAAACTGATGGTCAATAATGCGAGGTTTGCTGATCAGTAAAGATAGCTCTCACAAGTTGTGAAATGTTATAGATCTGAAAATCATTTATTAATTTCATAGAAGTTCCTAAGTAAACTTTTTTTGTCCATAACCTTTTAGTATTGGCATATATATTTTGAATAGTAACTTAGTAAAAACAATCGCCTGCAAGTAGCGTTTACTAAGTGCTATACACCTGGAACACACACTAAATAAATGTGAATTCTCGGTTTATCTTTTTTGAATTAGGAAAAACTGCAGATAAATATTTTGAAGAAAAGAACGAAGAAATATGTTGATGGGTTGTGAGCACTTTTTGCAGGTTAAAAGAACACCAAACACTAATTTTAAAGATCTTGATAGGTGATGTGAAAAAAGAATGGGGAAAGAAAATAAAGAATGAAATATTTTATGTAAATCTCCATTCGAATAAAAAAAGGCTTGACTAAAACATCATCATCATCATCAAAAAACTAAATGAATAGGTAGAAGATGATTAGCGAGTCTGGCATAAAGGTGTAGCTAAGCCAATGTAAGACAAAGGAAATACCTTAGGGTGGGAGGAGGGAGTATTAGCTCTTATTTATGCCTGCCTCGATTATTTTAAACACCATTTAACTACTTAACTGTGTAAATAATTACTGTTTTATTGTATAATCAGAGTGACCGATTGGCTAAATAATGACTTAACAGCCTAAACCCCGTGCGCGCAAGAATATGGTTTACAACGAGCTATTTTGTGTTAGTATTATTTCTTAATATTTGTTAACATGTCGAACAATAACTCAGATAGTGAATCTACACCAAAGAATATTAACAGCTATAGAACTACTTTAACCTACGTGAATAAAAAGAAACGAAAGATTACAAATAAAGACAACATGGTAAACTATCGATCAACATTTTATAACAAAGTAGGGGAATATAGTGATAAGATGAAAGAATTATAATCAAAGACGGATATTATAAACTTCGACCTTTAAATATCATCAATTCTGTAGGTGAGCCTGACGAAGGTGAAGAAGTGGAGGGATCTTATAATTCTTGGTTGGAAATTTTTGGGAAAATTAAAGTTAACGTAAATCATTATGGCTGCAAAAAAAGGTAAATACCACGGACATAATATCATCCATGCGCCTGCTGACTGAAATGGAAAGCTTGCATGGCACTAACTACAATTGTTTAGAATTTACTTCAAGCGATTTGGAAACCCCACACATGGTGACTGCACTGAAGTAAAAATCCCCATTAAAAATTAAGCACATTATGACAACTGCGTTACTTACATTAAAAGACGTGAAAAAGAAACACTTGACGATGACTCCCAAAATGACGACGAACCAACCACTTGCCAAAACAAAGACAAACCTGGACATGACAAATACTGCTGCCCGATATGTTACCGAATCCGCGTTAGAAACTCATTTAATACTTTGTGATTACGAATTGAATTCAGATGACGCGACTTTGATAGCTTATTTTTTACCGAAAAAAAAGCAAAAAAATTGGACAGCTAAAACAAGCAGCAAACAAAAATAAATTTTTTCGTTAGAGTCGTACACCATTTACAACGAAGCGACGTACCAAACAGCATAATGACATCACCAAAAGTTACTTGATTTTGAAAAAAAAATTCCTTCCAATCAGTTACAATTTATAAAACGTTTAGCACTTTGTAGTGCTGTTACACGAGAACGAATGACTTTACCAAAGGCAATAGAACTCGTTTTTTCAGACGTATATGCACCACATACATTTGAAGACTGTAACTGTTATACATTAAATCAATGTTCTTATAATTTACATGCAGAGGATGTTAGTAATAGGATATAATACTATGTTACAGCTGAAAATAAAATATCTATGGCTTGTTTATTCGAGAAGATGTATAAAGTATTACTTTCAGCAGGAGTATGTTATGTAAATATAACATTTTGACTTGCGCCTGTTGTACTTCTGAAAGATTATTAGAAATTTGCTCTAGATTCTCTCTCAAACTTTTGCTTAATAAAGTTTTCGATCAATTACTTACTTAAACTTTACTCTTTTTTAGCCAACAGCTTCTTGACTTTAACTAATTAATGTTCATATCAGCAAAATGAATCATGAGTTCAAAAAATAAATTGACAAATCTGGAAGATGCATTATTTTAATTATTTTTCAAACATAGAACGGAAAAAGTAGAACTTGATCATATTTATAGGAGTTTTTTTCACATGAAACGATAGATAAGTATTTGGGTCAGTCTTGTTTAATAACTATATAACTTTGTAAAGAAAATACGATGACTTTATAATTCCTATGTAGTGAATACATTTTTTTCATCATTACTTGAATACCAGTCCGCTGTTATCGTGCTGTATACGCCCACAGCATTAGAAATTGACACCCAGATACCACTGAAAGTATTTTACATAATCAATTACTATTCTCTCTGTTTTCTTTGGACAGCAGCACAACAATGCTATGGCAAAACCGTGGTGTAAGTTCATTGTTATAAAACGATATGTTCAAAGACATATCACTTTTTAAGAGTGGGTGTTTGTTATAGGAGCGTTTATGGTAAGAATATAAGAAATTGTAAATTTAAAGAGGAGCGTGTATTCAAGAGATCAGTGATTGGAGGAAATACCATCGCAACAAACAAATGCTCGGTTTGATGTTCTGAAAATATCGATATTCTACATTTAATTAGTTTAATTTTGATCACACCTGCATGTTTTGAATAGACTAAGCTTTATTTCCAAAAGGGCACTCAAGTTTAGTACTGGTGAAAGGTCTCAAACGAAATTAGGGTTAGGGTAAAGAAAATCATTTGTCTTTAGGTGGTATCGAATTTGCACATCTGGCACCATAAAGATGAAAAGAATAAACTTATTAGTAAAGCTTCAACGGTATATTAGTCAATCTTAATACAAGTATAATATCTCTAAGAGCACTATAGAAAGTCTTTGTGTGTTTTCGATAAAATGGAAGATTATCAAGATCGCAAGTACATTACCTGAATACACAATAACCAGCTGCTTGTCAAATGTTAAATTCAATGCGTAAAATTTTTTGCTTGGTTCCATTTGTTTTTCATCGGTTTCCACTCGATTTTCATACTTTTTAACTTGATTTCACCCGTTTTCATGCTTTTCCTGTTTTAGTATCTCCAAAATTTTAGACTCGTTTATTTGTGTATAGCTTAATTCAATTATTTTTTATCATTTAGAAAACTTTCTGCGAACAGACACACAAAAAATAGAATCACATGGAAGCTTAAAACTTTTTGAAAGATTATACAAAAGAATCAAGAGGATCATAGCATAAATATCAGAAATATATGTAATATGAATTTTATTATCCAGGGGTGAAAAGGTTTGTACACCCATTAATAGAAAAATTGAAATCTCGAGCAAGAAGAAAGAAAACGATAAATGAATATTTTGAGAGAATTATTTCATTAACATGAAATTGAAAAGAGTAAATGTCTTTTTTCATGTAAAATATTTTATATTTTTAAATATTTATATACATTTATATTTTAAAATATTTATATACATTTGTCAAAAGAATTTATTTTCGAAGAAATTATGTTTTATAAAAAACAAACAGATTTCAAATTTTTTTCAGACAATTTTTCATAATTAGCAAGCCCTACGACACCAGAGAGAGAGAGAGAGTGACGGTGGTGGCTGAGAGTGCGGCAGAGTGAGAGAGTGGCGGTGGCGGCTGAGAGGGCGGTAGCCCTTGCACTTTTTGCCAAAAAATTTTTTTCTTCTTTTTTTTTTTAAATAAAAAATAAATAAGTTTATGTTGATCCTGTTGGATTACACAACAACTGCTATAAATGGACGGTTTGGTCAACCCAGTTCTCAAGTTTATTCCAACCTTTAACCCAAGGGTTATGAAATATGACCTCCAAAAATGCTATGGAACAAATCTTTTCCCATTGCTCTGATGAAATTGATGCCTCCGCACTTCAATCAGAGTTTCCTGTTTTCCTTCAATTTTCGACGAGTATCACTACAGCCTATTCATGACATAAATAAAACGTTTATAGGTTGAGACAAGAAAGAGAAATTGTTCAAACATTAGAATCTGCCGATTAATGCTAGTGAACCCGGTTATAAATGCGACACTGGAACAATCTTTTTCAAATGGCCTTAATATATATACATGGAAACGATGTTTGAAAAAAGCTAAACGTTGCTGCGCTCTCACCAACGTATTTATGTTTCAATATCTTTACAAGGAACTTACATACAAGATCGATTTGATCGAAACCGAAAAAGGGATTTTTGAAAATTACGAAGAAAGAACGAATATATTTGAAAAGTTTTCAATGATAGAATGTCAATGTTTGGTTAAACTTGCTCATTGACATTATGTATTCTTTCTTTTTCTGTAATTCTATGTCACCAGATAAAAGATTTAAGCTCAAAGACCTTCGCCCAACTTTGACATAACAATGATTAGTTTAAGGTTGATTTTGAATGTCTAAGGCTAATTTGAAAGTATATATACTGTTTACAGGCGTGACTGCCAACAAAACATAACTCAAAATTAGCCACCCCGCTCTAATTTTCGAGTAGTATGGCTTGACTTGTTGAACAAAGGTGAAAACTGAGAATATAAATAGTCCTCGTTATTATGTTTTATCACTTTATTTAAAGATGAATTATTTTCCGTGGGTTTCGTCTTAATTCAAACGTTGCTCAAAATAATTCAATCTTAATTTTCTCGCAATATCGTGTTTTGGAGACCTACAGCAACAAGTTTCTAGCCTAAAAATGCAAACTTAGCATCAGTTTCTTACTGTTTGCAGAAACTATTTTCAATTTTAGTTATAGAGTCACTCAACCCCCCAAGCAAGTATTGTCCAAATGAACAATTTATTTGGATGAAAACCAGTATTAACCAAAGATATTAACTCTTTTACCTCGGCTTTAGATATTCTTTGAATTTGACGTTGAGGTGCGTTAAAGAGCATAGGTAGTAATTGCCGTCTGTAAAGTTTGAGTATCATACTAGCACAGACTGAAAATTTTTACATAATTTTCTTAAAACTACTAATTGATTACAATAGAGCAGATACAAACATGGAGGTTACACTACTTTATCCATTTAGTGCAGTTATTATAAGCATTTTATAACCAAAACCACAAATACCTGATACTTTATCCATTATTAAATCAAGTTGATTTACCACTTAAACATGAAGAAAAAATATCTGCTTTGACCAAAAAACTTCCAAGATATGCGGGAATTTTCGCTCGAACCTATATACATATATCAATAATCCCTTTTTTAAAATACAATCCAAAATTGAGATAATATTATAAATATCATATTTGCATTTAAGTTCACACTTGCATCACTTTGAGCAACCAGCCTTCTTTGATTTTTATTTCTCCTTTTTTTCGGCAATGGATAAGGTGACCTTTTATATCTTTCTTCATGGACGATTTCCAAACATTCATCTTCTTCATCTGTAATAATGATGCAATCGCCAAATATTGCAAGAAATAATGAGATACATAAAATCAAATTAATAGCCTTCATTTTCCTGTTTAGATCAACTCAAATCATTATAAACTTTATAATTATTAGGTTTATATGATTTTTATATCGTTTAGAAATTCTGACGCATTAACTGAGTCATTTAAGAGAAAGAAAACAGTATTTTTGACATTTCAAAACACATCGTATAAGAGGGATTTAAAATTTGTTTGATTAGTATAAAACATTTTCGTCATAACAGAGAATAATTCCATAGCAAATACAGAAACAAAAACATTTTGATAAAGATGAAAATTGTTAAAACCAATAAAGAATTTGGAGACACAAAAAAAAATCTTATGATACCGCCGAAGTTCCCCTTGTAATGGAAGGTTTAAGTATAAAAATCCTCACTCCTGAGCCAAAAAATTTAATTATAAACCAATTTTTGATTCTTTAATCGATCGCGAAAGCTCCCTGAATCAAGTTTATTATAAACAACTTTTCCGTCATGCTCGGATACTTGCTTAAGAAAGATGTCTAGATAGAATTTAGTGACTTACGTGGTATTTAGGGACTTACGTATTATGTTGTGATATATTCTCCTCCATAGACCGATTATCTGCATTGTATTTGATTTTTGGTTTTTAAGCGACATTTAAAGTTAAGCTGTTTCTGTGGATAAAAGTAATTTTCCTTGACCCATTATTTAAGTTTCTAATTAACTTAGTTGTACTTCGGAAAGAAAATTTAGGAAGATTTATAATGAAAAATGGTTTACACATAAACTCAATCTGAAAGGAGATTTATTTATTATAAGTTATAACAAGTTATAACAAATTGTAATAAATTAAAATTAGTTACAACAAATTATTACAAATTTTATCAAACTATATCAGATTGTAAAAATTTATAAAACATAATAGCATTATAACAGTTATAACAAACTGTAAATAAATTATTATAGATTAAAATAAACTAAAATAAATTATAATGAGTTATAATAATTCATAATATGTTAAGTGATATTCAATGGGAAAGACAAAGATTCAATCTGAAAGGTAACTATAAAATAGGAAAAGTAATGAGCCAAGAACACATACATGAGTGACAGCAGCGTTAGTTTTAACTAACTCGTGAATTGGCCCTTTATTATAATATTTTGTAAACAGTTAGAGAAGTTGAAATTAAAATAAATTATACTGTAAATATTGAATAAATAATATTTGGAAAAATTAAGGAAACAGTCTGCTTGCTATAAGAGGAAAATTCCGAGTATTTAACCCGGCGCAGCTCTTCCGAGTTTTTCTGTTGAAAAAGACAAAAAAATTGTGAAAGAAAGTATTTATTAATAATATTTATTAAAAGCGATTTATTAAAATATTAAAAACAATTTTTTCTAAATTTTTCATAGTTTGGCCAATTATGTTATTCAACTTTGTGAATATGAACCCAATTACCACCCAGATGAACCAAATAACATCCAAAAGGCAACTTCAGGTACGTTTCATCAAGATCGTTCAAAATTGTTGATTCTGCCGGTACCCAGTGTTCCAGGTTCATGTAATGCCTTATTTGCTATTTGTTTTTCAGTTATTACAAGAGTTACTAAATGGAAATTATGGAATTTAGATTATATGTTAGAACAATGTGATGGATTGTAAAGTTAAATTAATATTCCAGGGGTTTATTCAACAGATGAGTTACCATGTGACAACATTTCAATGGAGATGTCATTGTTGAAGTATTTGGTAACTACTTTGGAATTTTAGACCGAACAGATTATTTTGCAGATCACAAATCTTTGAAATCAAATGGTCGGTAATGACCTTATATTTACTACTTGTGATTTTTTTATGTATTGCTTATATTCGGTTACTAAATTCTTTTTGTTTGATTCCCATAGCAACAATCGTAAAGATTGCTTTATACCGAATAGTATTTCTGTAGTATTATCATTTAAAACACTTACAGATGTCCATGTATATCGTATGTGAATATTCAAAGCTCTTCAAAGGAAAATTTTTCATGAAACTCAATTTGATTTACGATTGTAAATCAAAATAAAAGCAGATACCTCTAGTGTAAAAACAATTGCAGACTTTTTGGCAAAACACAGAAGAAGAACTTATTATTCCATAATATTGGAACTCAAAAGCACAATGATAAGAAACATACAAGGCATGAGAATTGTGCAAATATTTTAGGAATGACAAAACACGGTGAAGTAAGACATAAAAAGCTGAATGATTATGCAAATTTGATAAAAACGCCGTCACACAATGATGCAAGGCAGAAGAAGTAGAATGATTACGCTAGTTTTAAAGGAACGCCAGACCACAATGATTCAAATCAGAAGAGGAGGAATGTAAGATTTCAAACACCGGAATGTTTATGCACCAGAAAGGAAGAAAAAATTCTGCAGAACGAATATTTCAGATCACCCAGTTATTAAAAGAAGGACCTTATTTCAAATGTGTAGTTTGCAATAGATGTCAGTATAAAAGATCTGTTGTGTTTTTCAAAGTTGAGAATTACGAAATGAATGGTGACAGTTTATGTCACTATGTCCTTAGTTATGACAATAATATTTATAAATACAAAATTTTTCAACAAAAATTAAAGAAATGTGATGTTCCAGATCAATCTGTGTTTAATAAATTAAAGATCTATAGTTTATCTGAAGGATTGCATAATCTAAACAAACTTGAAAGAGTAATAATATCGAGGCAAATTCTTTTTAGAATAATAACAAAAATGAAGAAAGGCCAGTCTCCACAATTAAAAGCTAGTATTTGTAATTTGCCAGTTAACTTGCATGACATTGTCAGAACTTTACCTCTGTGTGCTGGTAATAATCGGATCATAATGGTTAAGTTAAAGAAAAAATTGAGGTATAGCAATCAATTTTATTTTAAACCTGTTTCATATGAGTTAATTTGGTCAGATCAGGGTGTATGAATATCAAAAAGTGTATATGAATATCAAAAAGTTTACATCAATAGCAAAAGGTGTGTATGAATATCAAAAAAGTGTATATGAACATCAGAAAGTGTATATAAACATCAAAAATTGTGTATGAATATTAAAAAGTGTATATGAATATCAAAAAGTGTGTATGAATAACAATATAAGAAATCAATATTTAATTATGAAGTAAAAATGCAATATATTTTTGTCTTTTTATTTTTGTTTCATCTCGATTTTCATCAAATGTAAAGTAAACAGTACAAGACAGTACCTTTTGTACTATCTTGTAGTTCTATCGATTTTGCGAGCCTGAAAATGATGCTTTGCTTTCATTTTTACTTTGATTCTAACTTTGAAGTGCGAAGAGAGTGATAATTTTATAACAAAAGAATTTTAAAGGGTCAAATTTATTTCTAAATCCTGAAATTCTTATTCCCCCTAAATGAATGAATGAATGAATAAATAAAAAAACATGTGGACTTATTTACCTTAAATATCGAGAGATTTATATAAACTATAAAAGTATTGAATTAATTTTCTAAAATTAAAGCTTTATTCAACAATTTTATAGTTCCAGAATTAGCGAAATTCTCTTTTCTCATCAGAAATTGATTCGTCTTCACCAACGTCATCTTTTACATTTTCAACCAATGAATCGCGCAGAACTTCGGTTATATTTGTTAGAAACACTTCATTTACCTAAAATTTAAAATGTGTTCAAATAAGTGTGACGTTTCAATATGATTGTTGAGAGATAAACGCCAAACTTTTTCTTTTAGAGTATGAAGGTAAAGAACCTATCTTCCAAATTGTAGGAGAGAGACATGGCGATAACTTTACCAAATTTCGTGTATTTTCTTTCAAAAACTTTGGTTCGCACACCATTCATTGATCGATTTTTGTAGCCAAATAAAAAGCATATGACTACTCGATGTCGTTAAAAATATTTTGATGCAAATCCCAGGATTCGCCAAATTTGTTGAATGCTTCAACAAACTATTTGCATACTTTTATATGAATTTGGTTCGATTGGTAGGACTTGAATTGATTAAAGAAAATGGATAATAATTTACTCTTTGATGTTTCTCTTCGCATTCCGTCTCCATTTGCTAGACTGAGTGGGTTAGAGACAAAGGATACCTTAATGCAGCATCAAAATCAATAAGTGATATTGCGCAGAATATCCCAATAGTGAAGCCAGAATATCTCGACTAGCTTGACTGTATATGTTGTCAGTTTCTTTATTGAAAAATTTGCAAAAATGTTTTTAAAAGCATTTATTTGAACTTATTTAATAGATTTATGAAAACTATCTTGCTTTTCACCTATTTTTGTGGGCTTAAAATCTTACACCTTGGTTAACGCTGTTTTACGAATGTTAAGTATTTTTTTAGTTATATCTTTATCGATAAAGAGACCTGACCATATTTTGAAAATCATCTGAAATAGAAAACTGTGAATGGATTTATACATTCTTCCTCGATCACACGAACCATTTCGGTTATAAGCGATTCTGCTTTGAAAAATGAGATTGTCGCAATGGTTTGTATGATGTGGTATTCTTGAAATTCCTGCAATTGATTTCAACTCTTCAGTGTTCCTTTTCTGGCACGGCCGGTTTAAGCACCATTTCAGAACAGCATTCTGCTAAGTCAGAAAAAAAATCTTCTTTACTATAGACAACTTCCAGCGTTGTTGCCAAATGAGCTCCAGCTGCAAAGCACGCTATGCTTGCCTTTTTACTTTCGCAAAAATATTTCTGAGTTAATAAATCAAAATGATGTATCTTTCAGTTTTACCAATTGGTTTAAAAAGTTATTGTGGAATTATTCGAAAAATAATACTTTGTCAAAACAAATGAAAAATTAATTTGCTACACGGTGAAATAAAATACATTAAGTTAATTCTTTTTATCCGCCTCTATCTTTATGTTTCGGCATCTTCGTTAATTGATCGCTGACCTCTCTGATGAATAGCCGCTCGCAAGGAATAATTTACGCGAATATTAGAAACAATTCTAAAGTATCCTAAATTTAATTGGGTAGGAATTGTCCCAGGTGGGAATTATCTGGGTGGGTATTATCCAATTGGCAATTTCATTGGCGGGATTGACTCATTTGTTGAATTTCAAAATACATTTTATACTTTGGCTTAAAATTATATTTCAAACATAATCAATTTGATTGGGTGTCTTCAAATAACTTCACTTTGAATGAATATAATTATTTAATTAGCCATTTAATTAATGCTAGTTATGTATGTTAGTTT
Source organism: Euphysa ruthae (assembly GCA_035046665.1). Classification (NCBI taxonomy): domain Eukaryota; kingdom Metazoa; phylum Cnidaria; class Hydrozoa; order Anthoathecata; family Corymorphidae; genus Euphysa; species Euphysa ruthae. The sequence goes on along the minus strand of JAUZNK010002665.1, from coordinate 5,747 downwards.
ATGCAGAGCGGTTAGAAATACCAAGCTCTGACTTCAATGACATTTTAAAGACTTGCTGTTAAATTGATGTAAATTATTTATGTTTTGTCTCACTTAAAGTATTGTAAAACTTCTTGTAAATCTCCATTTAATGAAAACGAAAAAAATGCTTCAAGTATTTGGGTAAGAATTTTCCATGTTTAGAACTTGTCCCACTTTTGGTTAAAAAAGGCGACCTGTTTTTACTTCTAAATCTAACATAGCCTTTATCTCTGCCAAACCCCATATTTATCAAAACAAAAAATATCCTGTCTTAAGCACTTTAATGCCAATCAAAAATCAAAGTTTAATCAAGCTTCAAATTGTATCCAACCAATCACTCGTTTTTATTCTCTCTCAGCCATAATTTCTATCAGACCATGAAACTTCCACCCTTAAGCCTTGCCCATTTAGCCATTAATTCAGTTCAAGTCGTTAAAAATTACTGAGCGCGTTTGACTGCATTAAGCCCAAGATATTTGCCTTAATTTACTGTCTTAAAGCTTGCAAATATCAAAATAATAAAACAGTCAACATAAGCTCCCCCTAGTTTAACGTCTTTGGCTAATTATCCCAAAATTCAACCTTCACCCTTATTAGAAATAAATACCATTCAACCAAAAATTTCATTCAAATATAAATGCTAGCCTACCGAGTCTGAAATCAGATTTGGCCTTTAGAGGTATTCAAATTTATAAAACAGATATAATAGTTAATAAAATCGCTTTGCCCAAGCTCATACTAAAATCTGTTTTGGTTCTAAATTCCTTTCAAGTTTATAACTATCCAAGTTCCAAACTAAACACGATCTCCTAAGTTTTATTTTACAACATTTAATTCTGCCTTGAACTTATATCTAAATTAAATCCTTTTCAATTTTTTCACACTATCAACCTCCCAAATTCTTAAAGAAAATCAGCCTTAAATGCATTTCATAGCCGTTCATATACATCACACCACATATATGATCAAGCAAAGACATCTTTACACTGGCAAAATCTCACGTTTAGTTCCTCCAAAAATAACTGCTAACTAAAGAGATATTTATTGCCTCCTGATAGAAAAAAATCAACTTTTTTATAGATTTGTAATTTTGCTGGTCGGGTTACCAATATCATTTCAAAATATTTTAAGAACACCTAGATGTAAGCATCATGACAAATTTACAGTGGCACAGCAAACGAGATATGATGGGACTGCTACAACCATTAACAACTTGGACATAACACAATGCACACAATCGCGTGTTAGACTTAACGATTGTGTGTTTATAAACTATAATGAAGCTAAAAAGACATGCGAGCTTCTATCATCTAAAAATGGAACACTGAAAAATGATTCCAATTGGATGTTTCTTTATACTAATTACTCAATGTTTGAAAATGTAAGTCTCTTTTTTTTCCAGTAGCAGCCAGTGAATTTTTTAACAAAATATTCTCGAAACTTGGTTTTGCATTTTCCTTGTAGATTTTCCTCTTGCTATTTTTTTGTGGCTTGCTAAAACATTTCTGTAAATATATTCGCCAAATATCAGCAAAAAAGTTATCCTTTTGCTAAAAGCATTAAGCCTGAATGAAGATTGCGCCACAGAACTAAAAAAGAGTTATACGTTGAACAAAGATTAAATTTTCTGCTGCAAAACTCTAAAAGTGTTATACCTAAATAAAAAACAAAAATTCTGCCACAGAATTTATTTAAAATATTTTATACCTGAATAAGCATTGTATTTTTTGTCAGAAGAATTTTAAAAATAAAGTTTTTATTTTTTTTTAATACATTTATTCCTTTTTTCCACACTAATTTCGATTAAACCGCTTAAAAAATATTCAAATAAGGTTTTATTCTATATGTATATATATAATAATTATTATCTTGGAAGCTTTGAGTATTCATTTCTTTTTACTCACTATCCTTTTAAGATTGGTCCAATATGCAGTTCAATCATGCCATGTCATGAAAACAGCTATTGCTATAAATGCTGTAAGTTAAATACAAATATATAGTTTTAGCAAATTTTGAATAATTTGAAATTTTGAAATAGGAACATTTTAGAAATCATTTTATTATCAGCTATATGATGTTTTAGTGCACAAGCTCGATAGCGTTTGTGAAAGGATTAAAATTCATTCATGACTTGTAACTAAGAAAATTTTTTAACTTTGTTTGGCATACCAGTTCTATGTGCTAAGAAATTGCGTTTTGAGATATTAAGATTAGTGCTTGGAATCGAAGTTATATCTCTTAACTGTGTCTCTAGTATATACAGAGTAAACGCTATATGAACAAAATATATATATAAACTATATAAATAATATATTTATGGTTCCATTCTTCGATGTTATTATTAGTGTGTAGTATTTTATGGTGAGTTCGATGAAATATGTTTCAAAGCTGAACAGCAAATGTTAGTGCTGCACGTGGAACATTTTTTTGAAATATTCCTATGTAGCTGTTTTCAAATTATTTAACCACATCATCAACGTCAGCACCATACTCTTGCCAAATTCTGTCTGAGAGCATATGAAACTAATCTACAACATCAGCTGGTGGAACAAATTTCAAAGCTAGAATCATTCATAGATATAAAGAACACACTGGAAAGTTTTAATATATGTTGCAGACCAAGAGCATGTAATCTTTTACTAATGTTTGAGCAAAAATGAAAAAAAAAAAAAAAAAAAGCTCTAGCATTCACCTCGGGAAAGATTGCTATCACTGCTGGTTTTATTTGGAAGCAAATGAAAGATATATATGGGAGAGTAGTAGGATAGAATAATGAAATAACTACCCGGGAAAGTAGTACTATTGAATAATAACACTACCCAGGGAAGTAGTAGGATAGAATAATGAAACTACCTGGTAAATTAGTTGGATAGAATAACTAAACTAACTAGGAATGTAGTAGGGTGGAACAACGAAACTATTCAGAAAAATTGTAGGATGGAATAACGAAGCTAACCGGGAATGTAGTAGCATAGAATAATAAAATTACATGGAAAAAGGTAGGACAGAATGACAAAACTACCTGGAAAAGTAATCAGAAAAATAATGAAACTTCCTGGAAAAGTAGTAGGATAGAATAATAAAACTTTGAGAGGAATAGTAGGATAGAATAACGAAACTAGGCTGGACATTAGTAGGATAGAATGACGTAACCAACCAAGGAAATAGTAAGGTAGAATAGCAACACCACTCAGAAAAGTAGTAGGATAGAATATCAAAACTACCTGGGATAAAAGTAGGATGGAATAAGGAAACTACTCAGAAAACTAGTAGGATATATTAACGAAATTACCCAGAAAAGTGGTAGGATAGAATAAGGAAACTACATGAAAAAAATGGTATGGCAGAATGACAAAACTACCCGGAAGAGTAGTAGGAAAGAATAACGAAACTACCTGGGAAGGTAGTAGGATAGAATAATGAGACTTTGAGAGGAGATAGTAGGATAGAATAACAAAACTACCCGGGACATTAGTAGGATCGAGTGACGTAACTACCCAGGGAAATAGTAAAATAGAATAACAACACTACTTGGAAAAGTAGTAGGATAGAATATCAAAACTACCCAGGATAAAAGTAGGATGGAATAAGGAAACTACCCAGAAAACTAGTAGGATATTTTAACGAAATTACCCAGAAAAGTGGTAGGATAGAATAACGAAACTGCCTGTTTAAGTAGTAGGATAGAATAACGAAAGTACCTGGGAATGCAGTAGGGTAGAGCAACGAAACTACCCAGAAAAGTTGTAGGATAGAAAAACGTAGTTTCTTGCGAAAGTAGTAGGATAGAATAACAAAACTACCGGTTAAAGTAGTAGGATGGAAAAATGAAGCTTCTCAGATATATTGTAGGATAGAATAACGAAATTTTTGTGAAAAATAGTAGAATGGAATAACGAAACTTCCGGAGAAAGTAGTATATTAGAATAACGAAATTACCAGTATAAATTTTAGGATAGAATAACGAATCTACCCGGAAAGGTAGGAGGATAGAATAACAAAACTACTCTGAAGAAGTAGGTTAGAATAAGGAAAATACTTGGATAAGTAGTACGATATTACCAAATAAGGAAATTACCAAGAAAAATAGTAGGATAGGATAACGAAAATACCATGGAAAATAGGAGTATAGAATAATGAAACTCCTCAGGAAAGTATTCGGATAGAATAAAAAATTTACCGTAAAAAAGTAGTATGATGGAATCATAAACCTATCCACAAAAGTAATAGGATGGAAAAATGAAACTGCCCTGAGTTAAAGTATTGTAGTCAATATTACAGTAGCTTGTAGTGTTGGGATTCACAAAAAAAACTTCTCTTGGGTCTCTGAAACTGATAAAATTTGGCATATTTTATAATGGGAGTTTTGGTTTTTGGTCAAAATTTCAAATTTTTCCAAAAGGTTCTAAAAATATTTTGTTGAGAAAAACTTCGTTCTGAGTATTATTTACAAATAGGCAAAGTACTCTAAATCAAGAGAAAATGAAATATCTGTTGTTTTATTTTCAATGGTTTGTTCTTATCGCATTCATTTATTCAAAAAATCAAATATAAAAAGCACCTTCAAAAGCGTTTTTCGTTCGTAGCTCCAAATTAATCATTTCTCACATAATCATTGTACAAATAGAATATAAACATTATTTTAGCGTCTGTTGAGTCTTAGGATCATGTGACAGAATTAGGAATTTTATATTTTGATATATAAAATAATCAGCGTTAGATACAGACAAGAAACACAGATTTAACAATTTTTTAGAAACACTTGATGCCTTAATATTGCAGTTTTCATAGCAACCAACATGCGCAGACATGGAAACAACCAACATGCGCAGACATGGATTTTAAGTTTGATTTAGGAGTTTTTAGAATTGCTTTGTTTATAAATTTAAATATTTTGATGAAAAATGTTTTTTGTCAGAAAGATAGGCCATTTAGTGTATAAGTTTTTTATTTAGGTTACCAGACTAAATATTTTTATGATATGTAATGTCCTGTGAATCTCCCATTGTTGCTTTCACAAAATTTTAAGCTGAGTTTAATCCACACTCATTCTTCTCATCCTCCATCAACAAAAATAACTCATACTTCCGGAATATTCAGCCAGATGAGTTGGAAACATTATTACATATTATATCAGCTTCAAAATCTGATTAAATTAATCTGACTCATATGCTATTAAAAGTTTAGATTTTTTAAATTTGATCAAAACCTGACCCATATGCTATTAGAAGTCTAGATTTTTTAGGTATAGAGATAGCCCGACATATCTTATGTGTTGATGAAAATTTGTTATTTAGTTGAATATGAACTTCTCAGGATAAAATTATTGTCAATCGCAAGATTACTGTCATCATCACTTATCATTTATCAATATTTTTAAAGTTGTTTTTAATGTCAATGTGACTTGTGAGAAGTCAGGGGTATTTAACATATATTAAGCAATTTTCAGTTATAAGCAAATGGTCTTTTGTGCATGACTAGCATTACTTTAAAATCTTACTGTTATTGTTTATTATATTTTATGAAAATTTTTTCTTATAGAGAGAAATTTTTCTGTTTTCAAATTAATAAAATTTGCATATGTTGAATCCCTGAAAAGTAAGGAAGATTTTGTGACAATGAAATTTAGAATTTGTATACAAAATTTTTATATCATTCAATTAAAAATTTTGTGATAATTAGATTTTCTATCATAAGCCCCTAATCATTATTAATGTTAGTATACA
>JAUZNK010002664.1:0-11332 GCA_035046665.1 Euphysa ruthae | reverse complement strand
TATATTTATTTATTTATTTATTTATTTATATGCTTCAGTCATTAAGGTGCTAATTGTTAAGTATTTGATGTTTTCAAGTAGAAACAATCGGGGTTTTGGCATAAAATATTTTTTGTACTTTATTTCCGAAATCTTCTTTAAAATTTTTTTTTGAAATTATATATTTGTTAATATGCGAATTCTCCTTATGTATTTGCTTTGATTTTCCAGTTTCACCTTTGTTTAGGAAAGCCAGTAATTTCACTAACGTAAATTTGTAGTAAATTTATAAATTAATACTAATTTCTCTGAACATTTCAAACTATGTAATAGCTTTAAAGGTGATGTAAAAGTTTCAATGTCCAAAAAATGCAAAATTGATGACGTAAGTAAGACATTGGATTAATATATCTTCTAACAATTCTATATGGATGCGCTTAAATTTTTGACTTTGTGAATTAAATATTATTTAAGATTTTCCTGTGAGGCTTGTTTCTGCCTTCGACATCTCATCACCGCCGGCTATCATTTAAAAGTCTCTATCTCCAAAAATAGCAATGTTTTATTAACTTTATTGGGTGGGTTAACACTTTCAGCATTTTCTCCATCATTGTTTTTGGTATTTCACTGCTATTATGACTCATTTCCCTCTCTGGATATTTTCTTACTCACTCACGTAATCAGTACTCTTTTTAGGTCCTTATCGTCAATTTCACTTGAAATTTTACCTCTGGTAAGTATTTTAGTGCTACGTACTGGAAACCTTGGCTTTCAGCAAAGTGCCCAAGCATTGTTTGACTGCAAGAGTCAGAGTTACCTGGACCCTGTTGTTATTCGTACTACACCTATTTTCTAATGTGGAGATTACCACGATTTCAATATTAAAAATTTTGCGATTACATGTAGTGTGAGTTCGTCTCTATAAGCACCAACACTTGCTGCTTTCTAGAGATGTTATGATCAAGGGATGGCACCAAATAACCAACGGTTATAGTATACAAACGATATATTCCCATGCTTCTAAAAGCATACAATAATTCTGAGATTTGGCGGTTACCATCACCAAGTAGGTCTTACAACACTTGTTAACCTTTTTGAGTGGTGCTTTAGATTCTATCATTGCGAAAATATTTTTTACTTTGATTCAATGAAAAATCTGTCATATCAAACAGTAAAATTTTTAATGAAAAATATATCTGACTCCGGCTCATTTACTTCAATTTTGGTTGGATTTTCTCTCTATCGTTTCAAAATCTTTCCTTTAAGGGCTCTATATTTCGCAAATATACCACTAGATTTTTTTTCAAACAAAATACTTTCTCACCGAGTTGATATATTTTATATTTATTTTCGCGCCCGTGGTTACATACATTTTTTCATTTGGATCATTTCCGATTTTTCTCCAGCAAGTCAAGGCGTGGCGTTGTTAAAATAGCATTTTTGTACCGGCAGTCGCCTCATTGTCACACTTATGAGTTATCAATATTAATCTCATCTTTGTTAGTCCATTACGTTTTTTTTCAAACTGTATATCGAAAAATAATTTCCTGCTAAGTCTTTCTTAGTCTTACTTGCCTTACGTCGACTTTCTTTTTCTCTTTTTGAGGCACTCCATTTACCAAGGTAAAATTTTTATCCAATTTATATCTTTCATCTTTTGCCTTAGCATGTCATAATAAATCTTATATCTTATTTCTGGATAAGATGGCTCAACCTTACCTTGTATGCGATTTCTCTATTCGGATTAATTTCACAAGTAAACCTTCGTCTAAATCATTATTTAAAAAAGTCTTTATATCACATTAGAACAAAGTATTAATGCTGATGCTGCTAGTCAAAAGGGAGGAATTTCAGAGCATCAAAGGTGGGCGAAGAGTTAATTTCTTTTCTTACAGAAATGATCATTGACGTGACTTGATCACGCGATGCAAAACCTGCAGATTTTCTTAAATTTAATTAGTTGCGGCTTAAAAGCAAGCAGAATCGCTAGGTATTCGAAAGTTAACAAAAATATTACCGAAACTTTTAATTCATTCAACGAAAGTGTTTAAAAAGGCCAACCATTCAACATTACTACAAAAAAAACTTCGTCTAACGAAATTAAAGTTCGCTTAGTGTTGTGAAAATAAAAGAAACAGAGAAGATGGATATTCGTAGAGAAGGCAATTACGTGACCAAAAAGATACCAAGAAAACATTAGAAGTCAAAAAGTCAAGTCAAAGTGAGAAAGGTAAAAGTTAAATAAATTGGCAACAACGAGGTAAAAGCTGTAAGGTTAATTTAAAAGTTTTCAATAAGTGTCGCTACAGCTTAGAATCGAAATGAGTTTGATGTTTCAATATCGATTAACTCCTGTTTTATTGGCATTGAGCCATATAGACAGAGCTATGTTATAAACACCTAAAGTTGCATTGATTAAACTTCTAGGATGTAAATTTATGAAGAACCATTATGGGTTTGTTACAAATTTCCCTCAATTAAAAATCTCTCAATATAGAAAGAAAAAAATTTAACAATTTTTGATACAATGTTTTTCTTATGTATCCAAACAAATTTGTCCAAAATAATTGGTGCTTTTTATCGTTTTATCTTCAAAGTTATTTTTATTCTAAACAGAATGTTTATTTGATTTTTGATAAATCAGTATTGAGAAAAATACACGAACAAATAAACGCACATCGTTCAGCATAAATGGCAATGAAAGGAAACGGCCAAATGATTGGCTAAAATCTTTAAGAGATTTATTCAACAGAATGTGAAGAATTTACCTGGAAAATGTATTGGGTGAGAAAAAAATATTTCTGTTCTTAGTATAACAATGAATAATAATAAAATAAATATAAAAAAATTGTTAAAACGTTATCTGTAATTTTTGTTGATTGAAGCACAAGTATAAATTTGGAAAGCGTCTTGTTTCAAAAAAGCTTTCAACGTATATCACTACCATACAGAATTTATAGATTTGTAACATAAACTAGGACCATGTTGCTATTGTTTATCTTTTCACATTAGAAGTATCTAATTTCCTGCAATCTCAATGATTTAATTTATTCTCAATCGATAATTCACACAAATTTTCTTTTGAATATTCAAATATGTTAGATTCATTTCAGGGTATAAGCTGCAAAATTCTAAATCGTAGAAGGCATTTCTGCATTTTTGTTTAAATTCTGCTTTGTTCTTTGAAAAATAATTATCATGAAAGTTTTGACAGGAAAAGTATATGTATAAGTATAAAAAATGAAAAACTTTATCCAATGCAAAACTGAAGAAAAAATTGTAACCTGAATATGGTTTATATTTCCTAGTAGTAATAGCAACGCCACAAATTGATCTAAAAAAATTCAAGATGGATTATGAACTATATTGATTCGAATGATTTCACGGTGTTACTGTGTTCAAACCATCGGTTCATAGCGGAAGAAAAATTTGACAACACAAATTATGAAGAAGGAAAAGATGCTTAGGATTTTGTTATGTTTACGCAATGATATCGTTAGAACATTAAAAGTTTGATATATGCATCCTTTGTGAATGGTTTCTTAGAGATATATTTGATTCAACATTTTTTTTCAACATATATTACGAAATTGGGAAAAGAATAAGTTTATGCAAGAGTTTCAGCAATGATGCCTTTAGTCAAAAAGGGTTAAATTTCAGTTATTGGAACTACTGAAAGTAAGCTTGATAGCTCCATAGATGACAGGGAAATTAAATTTAGTGGATATTACATTTTAAAGAAAGACAAAATATATCTGGTCGTTGCGTTATTTGCTACATTCAAGGGTGATCTTAATTTTAATGATATTACACCCACAAATGACATTGAAAACTACTTTAATTAGCTATCCTACAAGAATAACGTCAAATACTTCGGCTTTATTAGATCACATTCTCTCAAATACTTCTGACAAGATCACACAGTTGGAATCACTTGAAATCTCTCTATCTGATCATCAGTCAATTTTCTGTACCGGTATAATCACTAGGTTTAGACCAGGAACTAAAAAGTTTAAAAAATCAACTAGCGCAACTATGACTTACTAAATGAAAGTCAAGCAAATTTTCAAAGTTATGAAAATTTTGATAATATTAACCTGACCATTGTACCTAAAAATCTTTGGAAAACTTTGAAAGATATAAGAGTTACGAAATCAAAAAACCCATCTTCACAATCAAATTTTTATTTAAAACAAGATTATTAGCTTGTTTTTGATAATCTTCCAATTGCTAATGCCTTTAAATTATTTTAGGAAATTTTTCAAATAATCTTTTAAATTTCTTTCCAAGAGCATCAAATGTTTATAATGGCTATAAAACCCTAAATTGTATGGCCAAATGAACATTTCGAAAGAATTTGAATTCTCAAAGGTCACCGAGGATGTGTTAATGATTTAGAATTAAATAAGTCACCAGAGTTTGATGAAATAGTATCAGTGTTCTTCTATTCTAGATGTGCTTCTATTTTGTGGCTACTCACACAATTAATAAATCTTTCTATCAGGGTTACCACATTTCCAGATGATTGCAAACTTGCTAACATTGCTTCGTAAATGGAGCAAGACAAAACCCAAAAACTACAGGCCTGTATCGTTATTGTTAATTGTATCTAAGATTTTTGAAAAATTTATTGAAGGTCAAACTAGAGAATTTGTTGAAAAAAAGAACATTATATATATAAATTTCAATCTAGATTTTGAAAGGGTTTTTCGACAGACACATGTTTGTCATATCTTCATGACAGAATTAAAAAAAGGTTTTGAAAGGGGATGTCACTCTGGGAGGATGCTTATAGATCCCCAAAAGGCCTTTGACTTAACAGATCTCAATATGTTGCTTGAAAAACTGAAATTCGTGCGATTTTTAGAGAATATAATCTCTGGTTCAAGTCTTATTTCTCAAATAGAATATTTAGGGTGAAAGTTGATAAAGAGCTTTCTGATGAAGCATTGGTGAAATATGATGTCCCTCAGGGGTCAATTTTAGGACCTCTTTTGTTTTTGTTATATGCTAATGACATGAAAAAGGCACTAGATTCTAAGATACTTGTTTACGCAGATGACTCTTGCTTGCTTTTCCAACATGAGAATGTAAAAGAATTAGAAAATATTTTAAACAGAAATTTTTCCAACTTTGTGAGTGGTTTGTCGATAGCAAATTAAGTGTGAATCTTGGAGAAGAAAATACCAAGGGTATCCTCTTTTCATCTAGAATGAAACCCAAAAAAAATGCAGATCCTTTGAACATAATCTATAGAGAAACATCCGTTAAATAACATTCCTCAGTAAAATACCTAAGATGCTTATTAAACAAAACCCTAAGGTGGAGAGACAATAGGTCGTATGTTTTAAATCAAATTAATTCTAAGCTTAGATTTTTATATAAAAAACAATCTTAACACCAGCCCAAGCGTATGTAACTACGCACTGAATCATCCTCACTTTGACTATGCATTTTCTGCCTGTTTATTTAGGCATGAGCGAATCACTTAAAATCTATTTGAAAAGTGCACAAAATAAATTTACAAGATTTTGTTTTAATATGGATAGTCATGCCCATACTAGTTAATGAATATCACATAGTAATACATTAGTTGCCTGTTGATATGAAGGTGAATCAGCTGTACATGCAATATTGCTGCACATGCATTTAAATTTTGCAGTAGACCCAACTTAAATTACATTTCTGAAATTTTCGGTTTCTGAAAATAAAAGAATATCTCTATTCAACAGCCAACTAAGGTTAGATACGCACTTAAGAACATCTATCATGGGAAAAAATTGTCTGTCACCAAAAGGTCCCTTCATACGGAGCAAGATTTCAGATGAAATAAATTCAAACACAAACTATAATGTTTTTAAATTTAAGGTCATAAGGAAACATTTTTTAGCTTTCTGGATATAGTTCGCAGACCTAATAAATAAAGATTATAATTTACAGATTATATATTTATTATAACGGAAGACGAAGGAAATATTGTTGTGACAGACAATTCTTGTTCCTATCCTGGCTACCATTTGTATGATTATCCTTGTTGTTGTTTCTTGTTATCTATTATCTTGTTTTGCAATTTTCATAGCATGTGTACTTGTTTGTGGCATAATAAATACTTAATTAGTTACTTTACTTAATTCAAGTTAGTTTGGCTTATTGAAATTCTTCTTTGTTTTTGATTTCAAAACATATCGTAAGCACATAAAATTTTGTTCAGCTATGAAGTTTTAAATTATGAGATCATAAAATTATATTCTGGCAAAATTTGGATTATTTTTTCTTGAGGTAAATTTAACAAAGTTTGAAATGCTTTACGAGGGTTCTGACCAATGCTCGCACCCAAAATTTTTTGAAAGTTTTTTGCAAATTTTTTCCCTAGTTTATCATCAATAATTGACCAATTTTAAAGTTTTGAACCATTTTCCTTATGAGGTAAATCGATATTTTGGGTTAAGTTCCCAGAATTGATATGGCTGAAATGTTTTTTATTCTTTACTGTTCAACACAGATAATTAGAATTCTTCTGTCTCTTATCAGGTATAAATGTTTGTCCCTGGCTCCTGGACTAAGAAGTGCCCAAGCCATATCTAGAAATATTTACCAATGATAAATGGTATTAATCTTACGATATCACAACAATGATATCCATTTTTCATTTTGCACGGTTTCCCAGTTTTTGTTTTGGCTCTATGCTTAGAGGAAAAATTAGGTAAACTTGGAAAATTATTATCATCATTATTTTTTTTTTTTTGACTTAAATCGATGTTTTTCTTTTTCCAAAATGCTAAAACTTTCGAAAACTTGGAAGCCCCAGAAAGCACGGGAATTTTTTCCAAGTAATTCATTTCCAATTTATCGATTTCGTGTATTGGGCGAAATCAAAAAGTTATAAAACTAAAAAAACAGAAAATTATACACTCGGTTTCTGATGTTTCCGAGTTAGTGACCTGGCCAATTAGTGAGTTCATCAAAGTTCACCTGCAAGATAAGTAATTACACAAAATAAAGAATAAGTTGTTCTAAAAGTATTGTTTAAAATATCTTCAACTAAAGCCTAAAATAGCACAATAAACATCTCCCTTCTTTCTAAAAGCAGGGGATAGTGAATTTACGCCTCTGCCTAAATTGCTGGTTGCTACTACAGCTATGAGTCCATTTTTAATATTACATAGAGTTGTGGATAGGCAGTCTAACCTCAAGTTAACGTTCCTACAAAAGAAGGAATTCAGACTGAATTATCATTAAATGTAAATAGAATTTAAATTACAAATGTCCTGTTGGTGGCGAGTTCAGCCTACAAATTTGGCCTTGGACAGGGATTTTGTTTTTACTATTTAATTAATTAATGTTATTAATGTGGTTAAGCATTTAATTTATAATATATTTAACCATAAAAATATTTGCAGGGGTTGATATGATTGAATAGTAAATCTTATCAAGACAGGATCATTGAAAAATAAACCGTTACATTAAGTATTTAATTAACACTAACCGTTTTCTAAGCTCTGTCTTTTAACATTGTCTTAATTTTGATGAACGATTTATTTCGATATTTTTTACAAACCAAGTCAGATACGTTCAGAAACACATAGCCAAAAAAAATTTTTTATAAAAATTTTGTTTTCTTCAGAAAACCTTTGTCGGATATCTACGGTTAGGTTTTATCATACACACCAACAGATTTGTTGATATGTCTATGCTTTCATCAAACAGATATAATTTGGTTGACCGTGATGTAAATTGAAAATGTCTCCCCCTCCATTCATTAGAACTAATAAAGTCTTATCGCAAAAACTGAAAAAAAAAAAAAAAATAAAATCATTATCCATCCGGCATCAAAGCATGAATTCTCCAGATGCTAGCTTTATTGGAGTTAATCTTGTGTGCCATGGATGTCCCCAGGGTGAAATTTACGCTTTATGCTTTTGCTTTGATTTTGAGGAAAAAAAATTTTTACTTTTGTTATTGAATTAATTTCTTTATATGTGGAAAGGCTCGTCTAAGTCAGGTACGAATCGTAGCTTTGTATGAAATCTCCGCAAGACCACTTTATGGTTGTCTGACATAGAGGTTAAGACATTGGTATCAAACATCTATAGGTATGAGTCTGGTCTTACCTTGAGAAAAAATGATTTTCTTTAACTAAGATTAAATGGTAGCTCAAAGTATACCAGAATCAAACCCCTGAGTCCTTCTAACTTAGGTTATTTGTTGGCTACCACGTCAAACATATAAAAATATAAAATACAATACTCGGCAAATGTCATTTTGAAATAAATTAGACTTGCTGAACCTAATGAAAATCAAAAGGGACTGTATGATATAAAAACAAGTAAAATATTTCCAAAAGCATGAAAAAAATAGTTAAAGATTTATTTAACAAATTAAACATAGTATTGGAATATTATTACGTCTATTATAATAGACGTAAACATTTACAGGCAGATATTCCAGGGAAACTTGGGGGGTTTTCGGCTTAGAATAAAATCTTTTAGAAATGGAATATCACTTTGTTTTTGTTTTAATTTAGTTTTTGTGAATCATGGTCAAATACAAAAAACTTTTTATGAAAAGTTAGGTCGTGCTTCATGAAGATGTTTTGAATCACAGCCATCAATGAATTCAGATATCAGGTCTTCGTCAATTTTTTTTTTCAAATGACGAAACTGGCATTTTACCAAGCAGATTAATTTTTTCTTTTCGTCTCATTACTTCATTAGTTCCAGGTATTCTAACAAATGCTATAAGTGGGTAAATTTTTCAAAAAATCTCATTTTCAAAAAATGGTAACAAAATATTTGAGACCAAATATTGAATTTCATCAGTAGCAAAAAGATTCAGAGAAATTTTCTTTAAAAAGATTTTTGGTTGCCATGTTTTATTGTCTTAATTTATTGCCAATTGGAAAAATGATTTTTTGGAAATATTTCAAACTGCGAAAATTACAACCTGGAAAGGTTTTACAGAGCCACTGTTCAACGTAAACAGCTTCTTGAACGATTTATTTAAAAAATAATCGCATTTGCAATATAAGGTATCTGTTAAATTCAATAAATTTTTTTATTGATTTATTAATTATTTACGTAGTTATTTACAATTATTATGAAATATTCGCATGTACTAACATAATCCAACAAAAAATATCATGAAAAAAAAAAAAAAAAAAACCATAAACATTGCAAACAACAGTTATACGAACATCTTTCGACGTTTAAAAATTTGCAAAGCGGAAAAAGTTTTAATATACTTTGGGAGTATGTTCCAAATAAGATATTAAACTGGAGCGAGTTCTATTCTAGCTATGAATGACACGATGTGTCAACAGCTTTTCTGTCTTAACTAATTTCTTTTTCGTGCGTGTTTATAAAACTGTTCTGGGCTTCGTTGAGTAGCAACGATCATAACGTAATGATTTTGTAATTGACAAAATATTCAGTTTCTATAAAACACCTTTTTTTAAAACCACGGGTTTGTCTCCTTTGATTTTTATTCAATGATGGCCATAATAACTTGATTGATTTTTATGAAGACATGAAAGAAGAATCACATTTTAATTATTTTTCAAATAATCAATTTGATAGAATAAAAATTGGATTTATAAAGATCAACAGCATTTATTTAAAATCTACCTGAGTAATCAAACATTTATTAATACTCGATCTCAACCGCTGGAGAACTGTGAGCGGTTGCCCCATCTTGTTGAGATAGTGTCGGGGCAGTTTGTTCGTTAATAGGATGTTGTGTGCATTTTTTATTACAAGCAATATTTTTAGTTTTAGTGATGTTATTGGCGTTGAAAAAAATTTATTCCAATTTTTTTGTATAAAACGTAGACCAGATTTGTGACTAAAAAGCCTGCTCTTTTATAGAACTAACACTACCACCTGTTTTTTAGAATAGCTGTTAAATTGAAAACTATATTTAATTCTAGTTTCAAATAACATACAAAAACTTCAAATTTTAAAATAATTTCATATTATGTATACTTTAAAGACCAAGCATGAAATCGCATTATCACTAAAATGCAATGAAAATTTATTTCTGACTTACTTAGATAGAAGTGAAAGTTTTGAAATAATAACTTGAAAATTGAATCTTTAATAGTATATCGGTAAATAAATATTGATTGTAGTTTAATAACTGGTCAGTAAAATATATACCGTTAAAGCCACAAGTATTAATAAAAGTTTTTTTTGTAAAGTTTAAGTGTAAATGTACAAAAGTGAAGAAATATTAAAAATATCGATTTGTGAGCAATTCAGTCGTCATCGTCACTTTTCGAGGGATCTGTGTTATCTTCTCTGTTTTCACATATTACAGTCACAGTAGCACATTTCTGTACATAACATTTTTAATCCATTTTTACGACACTTTCATCGGAGAAGATGGTTGATCAGTCATAGTAGCTTGATATATATCACCTTTTAATGTCCATCCAAAATCTTCAGGTTTAGGTAGAATTGGTGACGGCATATTATACTTTTCCATACTTTTGTCATGTGATGACTACGATTGAGTTTCAATACAAGTGCTGCAGGTGTTGGAGGAAGCTGTTCAGACTCGACTTCTTTTTGGAGAAGAGGTAACATGTAGCTTTGAAATATCAGAAATATGTTGTGGCCGTGATTTTTTGTAGAGAACAAGCAGATGCAGAGTTAGAAAGTTTCTCATTGAAGTAGATACAACTGCAAAATCACCTTATTCATTGAAAGCAGTTATTGCTTGTGATGAATAGTTGAAAAAAGTTTTCCAAGAAGAAAATTTTAACTTCCCATAAAACTTTGCTGTCCCGTGAAGCAGTAGAATCCCAAACAGGCTTTAAATTTTTCTTCACTCAGCATTTCGTAAACTAGTCCGAAGTTAATATCACGAATTTTGTTAGCAACACCAGTGCGAAATATTGTGTTCGCACAGTTTTTGGTAGAAGAATATAAGCAGCAAAAGAACATTTGCATCTGGAGAGCAAACTATAAGTTCCTGAAATTAATTCGTACGGCAAACTTCTATGCCAAGCAAAATCATTAAAGTATCAGCTTCTTCTTGCTCATGAGTTTATGACGGGTTTATTGACGTATTGGTTTTAAACATTATTTCATACACAACAATGTACAGCTTTTAAACTTCTTCACATTTAAGGGGGAAGCCCTCCTTGAAATTTTCAAAAAATCAATTTTTCAAAAATAATGTTTTTAGAATCAAAAATTATCTTAGATTTCGAATATGACATTTATTTTTCATGAACAATGTTAGAAGATGCAAAATTTCACGTTTTCTTGAGGTTAGTCATATTCTCATTTTACAAAATAATGTAAAAATGCCAGTCATTTTTTAATTCTTTATAACGAATCTCAAAACAAGA
>JAUZNK010002663.1:0-11333 GCA_035046665.1 Euphysa ruthae | reverse complement strand
TTATATATTATATACTATATAATATACTTATATATATAATAATAAATTTTGTATAACCATTTAATGCAGTGTTATATAAAAAAAGGTATTAAAAGCACAATTTATTATTATCGCAAATTTTCGATATATTTTATATCGTCTTCAGGCATAATGTACAAGGTTAGCCAAAATTTTGGATTATATACCAAATAAAATCCTTTGTGAAAAAGAAAAAATCTTTCGGTTAAAAAAACACGCTATGTATAAATTTGCAAAGTGTTTAAAACGATTGGCTACAAAAATTATTTACTATTATTAAAATATCAGTTACATAAATTATTAAATAAATTACATAAATTTGTTGCTAAACAACATAGTGACAACAACAAATCTAAACTAAAACATTCTCCCATAAAACAATTTTCGGCTATGACAGTACATTTATAAATCGATTGCATTTCCCGTTGAGGGGAAATTTATGGATATATTAATCAAACATTTTCATTCGTTGCCACTATGCCAACTGCCAAAAAACAACAAAAAAACAACTTGACTGAACGACTTTCATACCTGGATTTAAACAAACTATCTAACTGTTAGCCTTTAATTTTATTCACATTATAAAGCAGCACATTTCCCCGATTGGATTGGATTATAACATTATTCTTTTATACAAAACTATTTAAAAATTTCGAAGGAATAGTTTTTGGAGGCAAGCCCAAAGGGTGCAGCTAGATTCAAAAAGCAAAGTTTAACCTCTTTCCCGGCATGCGACGCCGGTTTACTGGCTAGTATATATATATATATATATATATATAGTGCTGATTGTGTGCAATGGAAATTTAGATACATCGACGTAGAGCTCTCACTTATTTTTTGAATGCATCGATTTTGGTAAACTAAGTTTCATCTAACATTTGAAACGACTTTGTGTAGTTCTTTTTTGTGATCCTAGCTACTGCTCTCTAAGTCAAATTTTAGATGTTTCAAGAGATTTTTGATTAATTGCAACGGGAGTAATTAACACATTGCCTAAGTTAAGTTTATGAAATAACTATTTAAATGGCTTTTGTGAAGAGTTTTCTAAGAGAGTAAGAATGTAAGTAATTTGACTTTTACAATCATACCAGACAATGTCAATTATCTGTTAAATTAAATTATCAATATGCACATTTGTTTTCAAGCACAATTACAGCGGCAGATTTACCTGAAAATTAATACCAGTGTCTGGGAATTCCACTTGATTGATAGTTTTAGATAATTAGCTATAATAATAGAATTCGCTTGTCGCCAGAGATAGGAGGAGTTAATAGTTTAAATAATGAAAACAACTGTTTGTAATATTAGTTATACTATTATATTGGTAAACCCCATTGTGATTTTTAACATTAAGCCATAGATTTGCTTTAGCCTAAATAACAAATAGTTCTTTATGGGTGCCGTGTGTTCTTTTACTTCACTCTATTTTAGCATAACAATATTAAAGCAGCTAATACAATAATACTCTTTCTCAAGAAAGAGCAAATTATACCTATAATACCACCATCTTGTTGTATAATAAAAATTCTTAAAATTTTTTTAACATAGATAAGATTTTTAATTAAACAGAGATTTTAGATTTCATTTTAATATATAAAAGATTAGCAGCCACAACTGCTTCAGGTTGAAGTAATTTTATCTTTATATACAATTATGAAAAGTAAGTCTTATTTAGTATAACAATTTATCCAATAGAAATTACGATTTAAGGCTCTAATGACATTTCATTTCCAGTGTAGCTTAATTGCGATGTGATGATTACGTTCTTTTCAATGAAAGCAGCGATTCAACAAAAAAAAAAAACATTTAATCTGAACCGTTAATAATACGTTTGTATGTTTGTTTAATTCCGTTGAGATAGTTTCATGTTTTGGGACATGAGCTTGTAATATTTCCTAAAAAACATTAGAAAATGTGAAAACAATGTAGGAATTGTTATTATTGGGAAAAAAATTCCCTATTCTTACAGGAATTCATTGAGTTTAGGAAAACTGAAGAAAAATTTTTAACCTGTGCTAAAATTAAGTGGATGTATATCTAACGGGATGAGGGGTTGTTTTAATGGCCTTACATAAATTAGCACCAATATCCATGAAACTGATATATCCAGACAGACCGGAAAGAATAAATAGACCTTGCTCTGATATGGGGAAAGTATCAAGTTTACTCTGGGGTGAAGTTAATAAGAAAACAAAAATTAAATAAGCTTAATCGCTGTTTTGTTATTATAATTGTTTAAAAGTTAGTGTTTGAATATTAGCCCAAGTTGTTGAATATTAACTTTAATTGTTGAATATTAACTCTAAATGTTGAATATTAAACCTAGTTCTTGAATATTAACCTTATTTGTTGAATATTAAAATAATTGTTGAATATTAACTTTAATTGTTGAATATTAACTCTAAATGTTGAATATTAAACCTAGTTGTTGAATATTAAAATAATTGTTGAATATTTACCCTTAATTGTTGAATATTTACCCTAATTGTTGAATATTAACCCTAGATGTTGAAAATTAACCTTATATGTTGAATATTAAAATAGTTGTTGAATATTAACCATAATTGTTGAATATTAACCCTAATTGTTGAATGTTAACCCTAGTTGTTGAATAGTAGCCTTATTTGTTGAATAGTAAAATAATTGTTGAATATTAACTCTAATTGTTGAATATTAACCCTAATTCTTGAATATTAACCCTAATTATTGAATATTAAATTTAATTGTTGAATATTAAACCTAGTTGTTGAATATTAACCTTATTTGTTGAATATTAAAATAATTGTTGAATATTAACTCTAATTGTTGAATATTAAAATAATTGTTGAATATTAACTCTAATTGTTGAATATTAAACCTAGTTGTTGAATATTAACCCTAGATGTTGAAAGTTAACCTTATTTGTTGAATATTAAAATAGTTGTTGAATATTAACCATAATTGTTGAATATTAACCCTAATTGTTGAATATTAAATTTAATTGTTGAATATTAGCCTTATTTGTTGAATAGTAAAATAATTGTTGAATATTAACCCTAGATGTTAAATATTAACCCTAGTTGTTGAATATTAACCCTAGTTGTTGAATATTAACCCTAATAACAGCTGTAATATATTGAGAAAGAAATTATCATAAGTTTAAATAATTTTCTCCAGCACTGATAGAGTTAAGTTTGAGCACTTCTAAAGTATTGTCATAAACCAAGTTACAGATTTTACTGCGTTTAGTTACAGTGCGTTCGATTTATTCAATGAAAGCAACGATACCCAAAAACCAAAGCATAGCCTTTGCAACAAGTATGTGGGGTATCTAGTTTACACTACAAAGGGCATTTATTTTCAAAAAAATTATCTTGGCAAAAATTCAATTCTTTCATAATAACAATTTCCATATTCTTAAAATTTACTTGAATTATTCTCGCAAGCAGTGAGATAAAGTTTATGGTTAAGCTACGGCGTTGTGCTATCACTAAATAAACCTATAAACCAGTTTAATTCAAAACTAAGTCAATGTAAAGTATAATTCAAACAAGTGTGTTTGAGCTGAAATTGATGTAACCTGTAGCCGTTTTTAATATCTATTTAATCCATTTTTTAGGCAAGCGGCCATCTAAAAGTCTACCATATCAGTACAGCTACGCCAGTAGGCTACTTTGGAATCCAAATGGACAGTGGAAGGATAAATGGTTTGTATTTGATGGATCATCTCTGTCGGGGTACAAGGATATAAGTACAAAACCGGCTGATATCATCTTAGATATAAACAACTGTGTGCTGACATCGTATTGTAGTGGAGAATCTGTGTTGTATCGATTGAATATTTTTAAGGTAAAATATTTAACTCAAACCTCATGATTATGATCGTTAAATACTTAAAAGATTATTTTTATTTATACAGAATAATTAAATTAATTTACAACCTATTGCACTCGTTGGCAAAAACGCAACATCACAACACACTACTGTAACTACAATATTGGTTCTCTTCTTCCAAATTATTGAAAATTTTTCATACGTCACCATCTTTGTTCTGTGAACTTCATTGACTTTTAATTATCGGTTTAGTTTACAAAGTCACGCCAGAAAAATACAAAAAAAAATCTAAAAATAAGTCCTGGAACGAGCAGGTCACTTCTATGTAATAGTAATTTTACATTAAAAGTTGTGCAATCAAAAATATATTTTCAAAGATGTGTAAGATATATCTTTGAATTGCTTTTTTTTCGAATTACTAATTACTAAATTCTGATTTCGTGAAATTTTTTTTGATTATAAGTGCACCTCCTCTGCTCATTCACTTTTATTTTTAAAGAATGTGTTCTATAAATCTAAAATGACTGCAAAAATGCGAAGAACTTTCTTGAATCTCAAAAAAGCTGCATCTGTATTAATCTCGAATCAAAATTAATTTAAAAATTTGAAGTGGCAGTCAAAGCTTATTTAAAATTGTAAGTAACAAATTCTAGCGAAATTTAGTCTGTTTGATGGCTAGCCTGACTTACTGACTGAGTGATTTATTTGCTTAGTTGAAAGTAAGGCTTATTCGAATAAACAGTTTTCTTTACAAAGCTCTATTTTTACAATGAGTTAGCCAATCCATAGTTTGAAACTACTGAATCATGATTCATAATATTTATACACCCTTCCCTTGCCACCATATCTTATCATAGATTTGTGTTGATTTTTTTTTTTTTTTCTTTTGAGAAACTCACAAAAACTAAAAAAATAATAATTGATCGATTGATTGATTGATTGATTAATTAATTTATTGAGATTGGATGAACAATTGATTAAATAACTAAATGGTTATATAAATTATAAATTATTAATTAAATAATCATTTAAATGGTTAATTAATTAATTATTTCATTGTTTGAATAATTTCTTGATGGACTAATTAAGTTATCACACAGCTACTTGCAGCATCTTCCGTCTGAAATTAATGATTTCTATATCTCTTTAGTTAACTACGTCAGCTAACACAGTACACGTGTTTGCTGCATGGACAGAAGAATGTTATGAGTGTTGGATTAATAGCTTAAGCTATTCCGTACTTCGAATGAATGAAATAGGTTTGCAACAGTTTTTTTATATTTAATCCAAAAGATACTCATAAAACATAGTTTAAAAATTTTTTTTAATGCATCTCTATGCCTATCGTTCTGAAAACACAAATATATATTTACATTATTTTTATTTATTTAGTGTTATTTTTTTACGTTGGTAAAAACCCATTAATTAATTTTCCATTAAAATACGGATAAGCGATTATTTTTATTAAAGCATTGAGCTTTGGGCAAGAGCTTGGTACGAAAAGAAGATATGCCATCTTAGTTCTTATAGCATTACCAAAAATTTCTGATTCACACTTCTTCTTCGATACATGAATTTTTTTTTTTTTTTTTTTTTCAATTTTCTGAATGGAATTCGAAAGTACCAGATACACATTATTAATTTAATCTTAATTGCAACTTCTTTAGGAAGCGTAAACCGCCCTTTGTCGTTTGGAGAAAACGAGATTGTTCCATTTGATGATAAAGAGGATGACAATTGCGAAAATGTTGTAAAGGTATGCGTTATTTATAAACCAGTTGTTTGAAGTAGGTGGATTCAGTATGAAGGGAAATGGCAAGTGCCCTAGGTTTGTGCAATAGAATTAAGTAATCATATAAAACTAAAGACGTTAAGTCCTGTTTTATTTTACTTTTTTCTTGAATTTTTTTTTTTTTTGCCTTCTTTCTTGTGAAAATCCAACTTACGCAACTATGCTTTTTGCTGAGAAGATGATACTAAAGCTAATTTTTTAGAAAAAATAACATAGAAAATGGCATTCGTCAGCAAACCGATTGGTAAATTAGTAAGAAAAGCAGTAATCTAATAAGTAGAAATCAATGATAAAATAAGCCACCCGAAAAGCAAAGCAATATTCAAGCCTGTAAGCAAGTAACCAAATAGACAATAAAAATAAAAAAGAAGTCAATATACAAGTCGATAAGCAAGAAGCTAAAAAGTAAGAATTTGATGAGCAAAAGTCGAAAAGTCTAATTACGAGAATATTTTTTGTTTTTTATATTAATTCTATGACGAAACTCTAAAAGTATAAAGTATAAAAGAATATAAATAAAGCATAAAAAATATATCTTAACGATAAATTTTATGGTAAAATATAAAATATATTGATTTCCGTTATACACAATAAACGATTGCTTTTATACATTTTTTATCGATAAACGATGTTATAATGCCAGAAGTGCTACACCCTTTATGTCGTGCTATTTATTATATGTTAACAGATGGATTTTAGAAGATTCTTAACTTAAATAATTTGTCATATCTAATAACCCAGCAAAACTAAATATGTAGCAAGCCTTTGAAACAAAATTTTTTAACCATTTAGTTTAGCATTGCATTAAAGTGAAATAAAATTGCATGTTTTCGATATCTTGCGTATTTTTGTCAGGCAAATTACATTTATATCATCACATTTTTTATAAGAGTTCATAAATTTCCGTTGGGGTGCTCATTGTTCTTATTTCCTATTTGGTAGTTTAGCCTAAACCTTTTCTGATACAATCTTAATATATCTACGTTTTCTATCAAAATAAAACTAATATGATACTTTGCATTATCTAGAATTTCCTTTTAGTGGTATTTTTTGTCACAATTTTCAGGAAATATTCGAGGAAGATAAATTTTGTAAATGAATGAGATTTTTTGTTTATTTATTTACTTTAACATGGAACATAACATTTTTGTATTATGGGCTCTACCATGTTTGTATTATGGGCTCTACCAAGTTTGTATTATGGGCTCTACCACGTTTGTATTATGGGCTCTACCAATTTGAAGGGATAAACGCCACTGCTTAAATCATCCGAAGATGAAGCAAAAATTATTATTATATTGAACTTGCATAACCAAACTTTGAACATGTTTCCTTATGTTCGCAGAAAGGTGATAAAAACATAGGTTTGTTTCGACATTAGGGTTTACATTGCTAATTGCAATGATGGAACTCTCTTCAAAATCTACCAAAAAGGTCATTTGGTGTATTGGTACAATTAAACACTTGTGTAAGTGTTTTCAGTTTGATTTCGTATTAAGGAGAAAATACAAGGATAAGTTCTGCGGTTTTTTTGGGCGTATTAAACTATTTAGCGACACAAAATTAAAGGTTTTATTGAAATAGCCAACTCCATTTTCATAAATTAAAAAAGGATCGCAATTCGTCGTTAATTGAAATTCGTGTGGAAGTATTGGTATTGTTGCGCAACGGATCGGTGACCTTTTTGTGAGCTGGTGTTGCTTAATGTGGGTTTGCGTGACATTTTTGTGGTCTGGTGTGGGTTTGTATGGCCTGGTTTCGGTTGATATGGTTTGGGTTGGGATGGTACGCAAAACGGTAAAATTGTAGATTTTTATTTTAAAATTTGTATTAAAATAGTTCAAAAAGTTTTCAAAAAGAAATTTGGTCGTAAGGATAAGGTTCTGTTTCACAGAAACCATAGTGCAAAAACCATTGTCAATAAATATTCAATCATTTGGATTAAATATATCTAAAAAGTATTTTGTACTTTAAGTGGCTTTGGCTGGGCTAGCTGAGCTCCATTTTTAGCCACACCCGATTTTTATTTACATGCAGAAAAGGCTATGCGGATTAAGAATGAATAGAGAGTGCAGTTTTAGTTGTTTAAGTACAATTATGACTGACTTCTTATCGCTGCGTATTGTCAAAAGAATTTTTTTGACTAAAATTGCAATCAAAGCCGAGCTTTATTTTGGCATACTACACATTCTAGAGAGATCATTTTCTTAACATATATTATATAATTTATATTCAGCATATTATAGTGGAATTTACCATTGGAATTTTCATATATCCGTTCTATTTAAAAATGCTTATCATAATATTATAATTTTATAATAGGTTTGCAGCATAGATAATGTTGATGTAAGGAGTCCTCTTAGTCATATTAAAGTTATTAAAAATACATTTTACAAAACTTTCGAATTAAATTGAAAGGCTATGGTGTTAAAAAAATGTCTAGACTTGATGTTTAGCAAATATATATTTAACTCTTTTCAGCTGCAACAGACAACATCAATTACGACAAATCGTGTGGATAGCGTAGATAGTGGAAACGACGGCGACGAATCAGGATTAGAATCGTCAATGAATTCATTAAGAGGGTTGAAGCTCTCGTATCCTAGAAGCCACGGCAACGTAAGTTTATCCATCTAGTCTTGCAAACTTATTTTTCCTTAGCTTCAGATGGAATCCGATGAAATCGCGAAATATTTCTCAGTTGCATTGAGAAAATGAAATGAGCAAATTAATTCGGTAAATAATTAAATAAACAGATTATCAGATACAATCCATTCTGTTAAGTTATTTAAATAATAATAGTTAATCAATAATTAATAACAATTTATTTATCAATAAAAAGGTGTTTATTTGCAATATCTGTTTCAGTTTTTGTTTTTCAACAAAATCTTTGTTAAATTTGTCAAATGTAAATTATATTTTAAGAAGCAATATTAGATACTAATAACCTAACAAGAAACCTGTACGGCCATGTTTCCTATTAGAAAATTAGTTCACAATTTTTTCAGTTGAAATAGTAGAAAATATCGTAAAGTATCACAAACATAAGTATAAATAAGTTCACCGTTAAAAAGGCCTCCTACTTTTAGATTATGGACTTATTTCTTGACAGTTTTTAAGCAGAAATGTTTCAGTGACATCTGATTTTTCCTCATTTGCAATATTTTCCTTTACAATAAGATATCTTAAAAATATTCAATGAGCTTGCAGTTAATTGGTATTGAAGACTGTCTAATAAATAATGCGTACTATTACTTAGGTCAAAGTTAATTTCTCCGGAGTTTTTATTCAAAAATTTGCGGTTATTTTCAAAAATAATTTTCTTACTTATATTGGTAATTATTGTTTCAGCTGGTATCTAATAAAAAGGGCATGAAGAAGGAAATTGATCAAAATAATGTAAATGAAACAGATTTGAACGATCTTAAAAAATCTTCAATGTATCTGGCCCTACGTAAAGATTCCACCACCACCGCTTCATCCAATGAGTGTGGTAGTGTGAGTCCGGGATCACCGTTGTTTGAGGTAACGCCATCAAGTCCAATTCAACACCCCAAGTCACAGTTGGAAAGTAAAAAACGTCGTCTTTCGTTACTTTCGAAACATAGGTGGTCGATGCTAGATTTAACAAAAATAAGTGACAAATCTCGAACACGACGATTTACAGAAACTAGTAAACCTATGATCGAAGTTAACAATATACACTTTCGCTCAAATTCAGAAAATACAAACATATCACCACCATCACCACTTATATCAAATCGCTGGGACAATTCTCATTCAAACTCAACTAAACCATGTGAAAATGACTCTAATGAATTTTCCCGCACATGTCAGAGTGATAACTTTCGAATATATCACAGAGAAGAGCAAAGGATTGAAGAGATCGAGGAGAAGTTTCGAGAAGAAACTTTGCTAAGAAAAAGAAGGAATTCATTGACTTTAGCACGTGGTCAGATTGTAGCTGCTATAGAAACTCTTAGTGAATCTTCAAAAAAACATAAATACCCACACATACCTTACGACGACCGTAGGGAGAGATTGGATAATCTTGAAGCTAAGTTAAATAATATTGACAATCAAATTGAAGACGTAGTAAATAAAATAGATTCAAGCCCAGTAACTCAATCAAATAGCCTAAAACCACATAACATAGAAAAAAGTACAAATATAATAGAAAAATTGAAGGTTAGTAATAAACCAAAGCCAATAAAGGATAATTTGCATTCAATTTCAGTAGAGAGTTTGGCAAGTAGTCTTGGGAAAGAAAGCGCAGCGAGTTCTTGCGGAAGAGATAGTTCTCGCTATAGTAACATCTCATGTGATAGCGGCACTGATAACCATACGGATATTCCAGAACTTACTGGTATTCAAGAGTTGATACTAACAACTGAAAGACTAGAAAATAACAGCTTTCTCAAACCATCAGTTGAAAAAGAATTATCACCCTTAAGCAAACATAGGTCACGGTCACTTGGATCCGTAGATCTTGTAAATAGAAGTAAAAACGTTCAAAATGGAGGTAATGCTAGTGACGTTATTGAGGTAAGCGAATTTTATAACATATTTGGTTTAAAAGTAAGGGTATTCATAATGTATAATTATAGCTCGGCAGAAAAAAGAAGGTGAAATACAAATTTTCAATAATAAGGTTATGTATAAAGAAAATGCTGAAGTACTTTAGCAATTTATTAGTTTTATTTGTATTAAAATATTGAAATCCCTAGATTTGTTATACGTATTTATTAGCTGTAGCAGTTCTAGATGTATAGTTACATAGTTTTTATAAAGTCTGTTTTCGTTATTTTATGATTAACTTTTCACCGGTGAGAAATATCTGAGAACATGCTTGAAAGCAAAAAAACTTTCATTTTATGATCTAAGTTTAATTTAGGGAGATTTTGAATTTTTTAATATTTCAAGACGCCATAGCTGGCTCCTAAAATAGCGGTTGTTAATTTTATTTGTCTGTAGCAATGATTGAAGTATTTTTTTAGGGCTGTGAAGGTTTCTAAAATGAGAGCATCTTTATTAGTTAAAATATTTCCATGCTTGTAGGTCCCATAAATTTATACTTCCTTATCATTTTTTAATTGGGTCATTCACTACGTAGAACAAGTCTTCTGGTCACGTTTAATAAATCATAAGGTTGTAAAAGTGTTTAAAGAATACAAAAAAAACTCGATTAATTTCTTTTGAAAAGCATTTTTCAAAAGCATCTAATTATATATCCTTTGGCAAAGATGTAACAAAAAATTTTATTACTTCATCTATATAAAAGTTTCTACAAAGTGCTGCTGCTTTTGCAGCAGCAATTTGTACAGCACTTTGAAGAAACAAGTTGTTTTTTCTTAATTTCTCTTAAAATCATAAATTCTATCACATAATTACCCATTTTCCCCGCCCTACGCCAGTTTTAACAGTAACTGTCATGGTGAATCAATGATTTTCATACGGATAAAAAAAAACATGCCGAAAATAGTGCCTAAACTTGTGCTTATTTTTTCACGTTTTAGGCCTCCCGGGTCTGATGTTTTTATATTTGGGACACAGTTAAAAAAAAATCTCAACTGTTTTGAAATTTTCGAAAAAAGTCGAAAAATCAATCAATGGAAAAACCAATTAATCAAAAAATCTAAAAAAAAAAAAAAAAAATTAGTGGAACAGACCTACATAACTATATGCAGACATTTTGTTTATATATACATAT
>JAUZNK010002662.1:0-11333 GCA_035046665.1 Euphysa ruthae | reverse complement strand
ATATTTATTTATATATGTTGTTTATTTATTTATATATATATATATATCATGGTCAAAATATGACACTTATATGGATTTACTTTATACAACTTGTTAATTAAAAAAATGCCATAAGCAGTTAAAAATAAGCACTGCCCTTGGCTTCAAATTTTGGTTTATTATTTTAGTTAATAGATTTATAGACTTAGAATATGGAAATAAAAAAAAAGAAGAAGAGAATTTTCCTTGCTAGATCTAATGAATCAAAGAAACAAGTCTGTACTCATTTGGGTTTGTTATCATTTTGCGATATTAGTCAAGAAAATCACTTTTACAACATGTGTAAAATGTGAGTTTGTACTAAAATTGTATAAAAGTGTCATATAATTAGGCCTTGGTTGTCTCTAAATTATTTTTTTGCCATTTCACTGTACTAGAACAGTTCTAATGTCCTTCTTATACTATGAAAGCTTATAATTACCATGTTTTCTGACTTTTTACCAGAATAAAAATCTGATTTTTTGATCAAATTTGTACCAAAATCTTGAATTCAAAAACCTTGGAAATTCATGGAACCTAAAACATTGGTGAATACAGAAAATTTTTAGACAAAATGATAAAGATTTTCTTCAAAACGTTTTTTGCAGATTTTAACAGAAACCCTTAATTCTGCTCAATTTAGGCAAAAACTGATTTTTCAGACAATCATGATCAAAATATTATGAGATTTATATGCCGTTTGGACACCTTATTATTTAAAAAAAAAAATATCACAGCAGTAAAAATATGGATACACCGCCCTTGGTAATTTCAACTTTAGTTTCATCTTTTGGTTAATAGGCTTACAGACTTAGAACTTAGAAATTAAAAAAAAATTTTTTTTGTGCTAGATCAAAGGGATGAAAGTGACAAGTCTTTCCTCATTTAGCTTTGTTATTATTTTCGCCATTTTGGTCAAGAAAACCACTTTTAAAACATGTGTCAAATGCGAATTTGTGCTAAAATTTGATAAAAGGCTCATATATAATAATATATATAATATATAATAAAGGCTCATATGGCCCAAATTGTAGGCCCAAAGGAGTTCAACTTTAAATAAAGTACTAAAAATTTACATTTTAAATTACTGCACCTCTAAAACTACTTTACTAATATCAAACATTGTTATTATGCAAAATATTATGCTGTAAAAGATTATCTAATTCGCCATTATAAACGATAACTTATTGCATTACCTAAATATTTCTTTTAGCTTGCATTTAGAATATTTCAAGTTTGTGGTTTCTTTAATACTTTCAAGATTTCTGAAACTGTTTTCTTGAAATATTTTCGTGCATTGGAAAGTGGATATCACAACATACCATGTAAGTATCATGACATCAATCAGTATAAACCCTGAAAGTTTAAATGGATGATATCACTTATTTTTATATATTTCACTTATTAAATATATAGGCTTTTTAAAAACTTAACTTCAAACTAATGGATAATTCTATTTTGTTGTGTTAAAATGCTTAAGGTAAAAATGAATTCAATTTCAATTTTGCATCCCTATTACAAAATTTCTTCCAATGATGGTGGCTTTACTTTTACAGTATTTAACAGCCTTTATTTTTTGGACATTTAAATCAACAACATGTTTTTTAAAGTGTTGATAATGATGTATTTATTTTAAACTGACTGAAAATTTACGTTTTTTTATTTGTTTAAAAAATGCTACCTAGCTTTTGAGAAGACAACAAATGTCAGTGAAAAATCTTTATGCCTAGAAGTGAAAACAAATTATTTTTAGCCTAGCTTATATTTATAATAATCCAAAAAATCAATAAATATTCATCTGAAAATACTCCTCGGTATGTGTAATTTAAGTTTTTAAATTTTTGCTGTCTGCGAAAGGTTACTGAAAACCTGAGTATTTAAATGGTGAAATTCAAAATGTAGCTGATATTATACTTTGTTTTTTTACTGGTATTCTTTATATGCTGTTAGGTCAGAAAAAACCTTAAATTGTCTCTATATATTTAGGCAACAAAAACTCATATTTTCATTCAACATACATCATTTATTACCACAATTTCAGTTAGAGCATTACTTTTATTTTTCTAAAATGTACTATATAACATCATTTTTTAACTACATTCAGTTTTGTCATTGTTATAACGATGAAAATATATATTCAAAACTTGTCCACAATTCAATTAAAATCATTTTCTTTGATTTTATATATTTGTCCTGTAGCAGTTGATGGCATTACAATTATACAAATAATGTCGTTAGCTGGTATCCAACACTTGTCTTCCCTTTGTGACCATTGAAATTTTCTCTTTGGTCTATGTGGATGCATAAACCTAACTTCAATATCTCCGGTTTTGTTTACTTCTTCAACTACACCAACACACCAGAAACTATTATACTGTTTTTTTAACTGTTTCTAAGTAATGGAAAGAGCGTGTGTCAGGAATTGTTTTGCCTTGACTAAACTGTTCCTTTAGTTCGGCTCTTGCATCAATCATTCTCTCTTTTGAAATGTAGTGAAAAAAAATGCCTTCAGTTTTCTCTTTACAAAACTTTAAGTTTAAAAAGTTTTTGTAATTTTTATACTGTCGAGTAAATCCATCTGAGAAATATTCAAATTCTTCAATATATGGAAATTTTTGTTTTATATAAGACATGCATTCTATCTGTAACTCATGAAAAAAATTGGTATCATGCTCAAGATCATCTCATATATAACATAGTGAGTAATTTTGTAACTGATCGTTTATTTTATAATAAACAACAATGAAGCATACATGCTGTTTTATTCCAATGGAATCCTTGAATTTCATTTTATACAAAGAGCATGGAATTTTCTGCAAAGTCTCCAAGGGTCGACATCTTCGTATGACATTTCAGTATAAGCAGCATTGACAAGTAATATAGTATTTTGGTGAATAGTACAAACACAAACTGATCCCTGCAGCTCCTATAGTCACATGCCATTTCGGTATCAATAAGCAAAAGGTTTTGAAAGACACATACAATTCTTTAAGATCACGTCGTAATAGATGTTTCTGGTGGTGGAAATTGCGCTTAATATCTACGAAATCTCTTCTCCCTGGAATCATTTGACTGTACTCATCATCTTCATAGAAATAAATTACAAGTGCAATTGTTTTATTAGATATTAGCTTTCGTGACTTTAAGTCAAGAAGAGCAAGGATTACTCTTTGGTGTTTTAAATCGTTTGCTTTCTGTACAAGTTATTCAGAAACACTAAAATAATTTGATGCCTCCTTGATAGAACATGAATCAGGCTTCTTTGTCAGTAATTGTATTTTAAAACTATAGTTCACTATTGGTAGTTTATTTTTATAATCTGTTCAGTTAATACGTCCATGTCGGAACACTTCTTCTCTTCATCTTTGCTTGTACCAGGCTGATCTGTAGTCTATAGGTATATAGGTTCTACGCCAAGTTTAGTAGTAAATAATTCCTCTAACCTTTTAACTGTTCTTTTTAACTTTATTTTAGCAATATTGACACTTTGATGCTTTTGAATACTGTGTGTGGCTACTGGAGAAATTCCTATCGATTATATCTATCGAATCAAGACTCTTATTTACCTGAGTACAAACTTTATTTTTCTCAGCCATCACTTCCATTTCAAATTCTTTTAGATCCATTTTAGGTTCATCTTGGCTTTCTTCAGATTCTTTTTTTCTTCTTGAATTGCAATATCAAAGCAGTTTTGACATAATAAACCGCCCTGTTACAACAGTTATGTTTTTTCTTCAAGTCTTATCGCTATGTACAACATAACATCATGTCCACCTAAACAAACATAAAAGATCAGTTAAATTTATGAACTAAAATATATCAACCACTAAAATAAGTCATAGGCAGTTATTTTATTAGATTATGATTGTTATTCAATACTTGTACTATTATTAAGCGTCAAGTTTGCTATAAAGTGTTCTTCAGTGACGAAGGGTAAAATTGGTGCAATTTCAGTAAACTTTGGTTTTGTGTCCCGCATTGCAAAAATTCCATTTTCGTTGTATATGAAGTTTATTCCGCCCATTTTATATCTCAGTAAGTGTTTGATTAATAAAATTACCTTTAAAGTTTTTTTTGACATTCATTCCAAAAGAGTTGCAACATTTGGTGAACGTCCTTTCGGATATTTCCGTAAATTTTTTCATATCATGTAGACATATTGTCTGAGTATCTCCACATTATAACTGAAAAAAACAATTTAACGTTAGAATTTAGCACCTATCTAGAGACATCACTCTCATCTTCATTTTTTGACAAACAATCACACATATAATATACTACAAAAAGTTAACTACAAATTAAAATTAGATATATTTAGAGTAATATACAAACGACAATTTTCAAGTTTTTTTCTGACCTAACAGCATTTATAGGCTACCAGTAAAAAAATATGTATATAATCAGCTAAATTTTGAAATTCACCATTTAAGCACTCAGGTTTTAACTAATCCTTAGCAGACAGAAAAAATTTAAAACTTAAATTACATATACCTAGGAGTATTTTCAGATGTTTATATATGGTTTAATGGATTCATCACCCTCAAAAAAATATAGGCACCAAATTTCATCTCCAATGGATATATGTTTCAAAAGATTTATCACAATAGGTTAACCTTAGGAGGCAGGATTCGTGTCACTTGCAATGCTAAAAAATTCAAATTGCCATAAAATTTAAAATGCCGTAACTTCTGAAATGCTTAACTTTGGGCACTCATATATAAGGAGAGTTCATATTTTATAAAAACTTAACTGGTTAAAAAACTAAACTTCAGAATAAAAATAATTGAATCTCTTATTGAGAAATATCACAAACCTTTAGTTATTCAAAATCTCAATGGACGTCGTGGTTCTGAGAACCCATTAAGATTATCTGAACAACACTTCCCAGGCATGGGTATGTGTAATTTGTAAAAAGAATAAGATAAGAGAAAGTAGATATCAATGCAAACCATGTGCTGTTGGACTATGTATAGTTCCTTTTTTTGAAATTTACCATACAAAAAGTCTCTTGATGGTATTGCAGAATATAAAGTCATGAAAATAGAACGTGTTATAAAATGCTCACATTTAAGGAGTTAATTGAATAAGAAGTCGTTTGCTTTGTAGTTTTAAGATAGAATTGGAAGATTATGATCAATAATCTTTGAGATTTCATAGAGTTTTTTATTAACTATTTGCATGTACTCATACAAAGAAACAAACCTATAAAAGTATATACGTTTGTTGTTATTATGTAGTTATTTGGCTTTAGATGACAATTCAATACTTCAATAATGCTGTGATATAACTTTTAATAAATAAAGGCAAACTTATGTGTTTATTAGAATCACATGCTTAATAGATTTCTTTTTAGAGGATTAATTCTGTAGAAATATTTAGAGCTACTTTTGAAATCCACTTTAGCATGGCGAGCTCCTTGTTTTATTCTTTCAAATATTAATTTTAACTTACCATTTTTGTTTTTTCATGAGAAAAAATTGAATTGTTTCTATAATGAAAGTATTTTTTTGCTAATAGTGTAGGTATTGACTTTTTAGAGAGAAAAGTCTATTCTTGCACTATTTATTTTCTCAGACTCGCTTGTCTAATGTAAAGAGCATTTATTCTCAGATAAAAGGAGGTGGATTTTTTTGACTAATTTGATTTCAATTTCCAGTCTGCTTGTTGGACAAAACTCTGTATAGGGCCAACTCACTTCTAGAAAATTTTTTGTGCAATATAATCTTTGATTCTTTATATTAATAACATGATTGAAAACTTATGGTTTAGTTCTTCTGTAATTTTCCTTGAGATTGTTTTGATAAGATATTTATAGGGAAAACTGTCCTAAAGGGGTAAAATTCTACCTTTTATTAAAATCTTCAAAAATATGAAGTACAAAGGTTTAAACATATAAATGCTGTATAAGGAGGTTAATAATTATTTATTTAGTTTGATATTTGATGAAAATAGCAAATAAAAAATTAGCTCAGAAAATAACTTTCTTTATCTCTGAGATATGTCTAATGTGGCTAATTTAGTTTGATTCAGTAAAAGTACAATTGATGGTAAAGAAATCAAGTCTTTTTATTTTTGCGTACAAGTGTGTCTGAGAATCAAGATGAACATTTCTTCTTAGGTTAAATTGTTTATATTTTGATAGATCATAACAGGATTCACGCAGCAGATGTTTTGCATGGTGTGTACTACCTTACTCAAAATAAAATACCAGGATTTAATTCTAACGTGACATCTGATGAACGAGATGATTTGAATCGATCAGTTGATAGCGATGTATACGAAGAGGAGTATGGGTATGGATGTATAGCTGAGGCTATGCCAGAACTTGAATTGATGGCTTTATATACAGCTGCTGCTATGCATGATTTTGACCATCCAGGTCGTACTAATGCCTTCCTGGTGGCCACACTGAACCCAAAGGTATTAAGTTAAGCAAGGTGTTTAAAAAACCTGTTATTTTGATATTTTACCATTGGCATTATTCTGCGTTTATGCTATTATGCAGCAAAAAATATTCTGATGATTATACCTTTGACATTTTAAAAACCTTTCAAGAATTTTTCTAAATTTTTATTACGTTAGAGGATGGTTCCATGATTATTTTTACCTATATTATCTCATGATATTTTTCAAGCCTTGGATCCAATCATGTCTTTGGTATTTTTTTGTGATTTTAGAGGATCACAGAAGGCATCTTCTGATGTGATGCGTGTTGTTATCTGTATGAATTTTTCTTTTTTTCTGCGAAAGCTGATCCAGAAAAACCTTTTTTTTTTTCTTTTTTTTTTTTAAATTTTCTTACTCTCCTAGTGCCTCAACCAAAAACAACCGAAATTTCTCTGTAAATCAGTTAATCATGATTGTAAATAACATATTTTGACCTACTCCAAATTTTGATGTCAAATTTTCAGTATTGAATCAGCATCAAATTTTAAAAAGGACTTTAAGTGTAATAACTGTATGATATATCTTTATTTAGGCACTGCTTTATAACGACCGTTCGGTATTAGAGAATCATCATGCTGCAGCTGCTTGGTCGCTTTTGGTCAACCCTGGTATGAATTTCCTTCAAGAATTGGAACCTACTGATTTCAAGCGATTCAGATTCATAGTCATTGAAGAAATATTATCCACAGACCTTAAGAAACATTTTGACTTTCTTTCTGAATGGAATACAAAGGTAGGATATTTTGTCTTTGATTTAAATTAAAAGTTGTTCAGTCTACTCATTTTAAATTTTATGTATGCATTGAGGCTGTTCTACCATGATGTGTTTAATAACCAACAGGAACATTTGCTTCTCTGTCAGCTACTGTAATCTAAAAACATTTACTTTATACTTGTTATTGCTTTAAGAAATATTTATAATAAATATTTAAGAAATCTTAAATTTTCAAACTTCACAAGAAATTCCTTTTTTTCAGTGTATAATAATAAAGTTAACTGTTGTTTTTCTTCAATTCATTTGTAATTTAAACCTTAAAATTTCTATTCCTGGAAAAGTTGTGTAATATTTCTATGTTTCATTAATGTTATTGTTTGAAAATTCTTTTTCAGATAAACAAACAAGCTTTTAAGAGTTTAATTTTATATATTCCTAAAATATATATAAATAGTCATCAAGCTTTATATAGAAAAATAAGGACATATAAAGAAATACGAATTATTATTTTTATTTATACATTTTTTATTTATTTAATCGGATTTTGATAGTTTTTTTATCCAATTGGTTTTAGTCAACGTAAATCTACATATTAAATCCAGTCTGTCCAGCATAAATCCAATCCTCTAAGTTAGGGTCCGGCTACATTTGTCTTAGGTCAGCAATTTGCTGATCGTGTGTATATATATTTTCAGTAAACTGCATTGATAAATTCTATTTGTTTATTACGAATTGTTTAATACTCCTAAATGTAATTATCAATTACTACCCACTTCCTTTTATATATTATATGTGAGGTGATATTTTGCAGCAAGTTTGCTTGTTATGATTATGAATAGAGGGGAGGGGCATAAGTAATGATCAAATATAAGTACATTTATTGCAGCATGTTTTATAGAAAATTTTGTTGTTAGTTATCATCAATATTTATTTTAAATAAAATAAACACATTATCATGACGGCTGTTATTTATAATTTACTAAAATTAAAAATATTTTGGTATTATCAATATTAAAATTTTATTTGTGAGAATTCTACGTATTTTTTTTGTATATATATATTTGTTTCTATGTTTTGTGACCCTTTGTATTTAATCCTTAAAAAACCACTAATCTTGAAAAAACAATTTTCTGTATAATTTTCATTCTAAAATTTTGCTATAGTATAATATATAAACGTATTGTGGGCTTTTCTGAATTTTACAAGTTATTTGCTAAATTTTGAATAAAGTTTGTTTACTTTTTGTTAGGTTTCGGACCAAGGAGGTGGTTTAAATTATTCAAATGAGTCAGATAGACTGCTC
Organism: Euphysa ruthae; assembly: GCA_035046665.1. Classification (NCBI taxonomy): domain Eukaryota; kingdom Metazoa; phylum Cnidaria; class Hydrozoa; order Anthoathecata; family Corymorphidae; genus Euphysa; species Euphysa ruthae. The sequence goes on along the minus strand of JAUZNK010002662.1, from coordinate 2,850 downwards.
GTCGGACAGATGGCAATGAAGGTTGCAGATATTGCAGGACCAAGTAAAGAATGGAATCTTCATTGCAGATGGACTGATAGAATTGTGGAAGAATTCTATCAGCAGGTGTGATATTCACTTTATGTTATGTTAATGTTTTTGTTACAACTGTTATTATTTCTTTTTTTACACCTTTTTTCGGTTCCCAGGAAAATAAGTTTGTTATATGTTATTTTGACTCCTCAAAATTGTCGCTTGAATTATAGATAGGAAACGTAGTAGTAGTTTAGTAAATTGAGAATTGTGTTATAAAAAGACAATTTTTTCCATGGCCACAAACAAAACGCTATATATTTTGTTTTTTTGTATGAATAGGCTTATTGGCTGTGAGAAAATCTGGTTGGAGGGTCTTGAACCAGATATGTCTAAACTATGATGAGTAGACAGACAGACAAGCAGGTAGGTAACTATGTAGATAGATAGATAGAAATTTAGATAGAAAGATAGGTAGCTAGATAGATGGATAGATAGATAGATAGGTAGGTATGTAGGTATTTTAGAATTAAATTGGTAAGAGAATGAAGATTTTACCGTTACTTAGTTTATGTTGTTAAGCCTTCCTCAGTATCTATTGTTAAGAGTTTCTTATTTTTTATATTTATACAAAATACTGCTAATAATAATTAAAATAAGTATTAATAAAGTATTTGTGAAAAACGTCATAGATGTAATTAGTAATCAAAGTAAATTAAGAGGAAATATCAAGTAAATTGAAGTAGATAGAATGTAAGTAGTGTAGGAAATATAGAAAATTAAGAAGATTAAAGGTGAAGAGATATAGTATAATTAAAAATTGGTTTGTTCAACTCAGGCTTCTCCCACCCTTTGTATAAGGCCTCCTTGATCTTTAATTGGTGAGAAGTCTGAGCAGTATCTAAAATAGAAAATGAATGTTTCGAGGCAGCATTAAAACATTCTGGCTTATTATGAATATGTTGGTAGATATGTGATGCCTTTTGAGATTTTAAATGCTCATCTATTCTTTTGCTCAAATGTCGCGTTGTTTGGCCTATATATAACATATAGTATAATAATAACTAAAATAATAACATCGATTGTAATTACTAGGACACAAAATCTCTCAATAAACAACTGATATATAAACACTAATGATAAACAGATTGGTATCTTCCATACAAATATTTCTTCATTACAAGGCAATTACAAGGCAATTATCTATAATTCTTTTTTACTTTCTCAATTAGACAAAATTGCGATGCTATTTCACTTACTAAGACTTGAAATCCAAATGTAATCTATAAATTTCAACAAAGTCTTTTATCCTGTTATTATAATTCTATGGAATCAATGGTACTACAGTTAAATTAGGTTATTGCTTTTATATTTCTAGTAAAATGAAATATACTCCTATGATCTTGATTTATCATTTCTGTAATAGTACTAACAAAGTAAGTTTGAAGCAATTTGAATTGATTTATATCATGAAGACATAAAAATGACTTAATACCAAATTTACTCTATCTAAATTTAATATGGGAAATAAGATTTTAATTATAACTTATTAAATCATATGAAGCCAAACATTTTCATGATATTATACTCAGTAGTTTTCTTAAACACCATATATCATATCCTAAAAAGATGATACCTAACCAGCAGGCTAGACTCATTAATAATATACAGCTCATTTGGCAAAAAAACTTCTGATGATGTTTTTAATAGCATTATATAAAACTGTTGATTTTTTTCCAATTTTTTATCTTTTTCAACAAAACTTCAGTTGTTGTGAAAATGATTTCGCAGCAAAAATAAGAGATTTTTCAAAATTCAAGAAGGAAAAATCAATGAAATTTTAGGTATAATTTGTTATGGTTGTCTGGCTGAGCAGTAATTTTTTTTCTGTCATGGAGGTGCGGGTTTGATCCCCAAAGAGATCAATGATTCTTTTTACCATAAGCTCAAATGGGAGCTCTAAGTACAAAGGAACCAAAAGCATGGGCACTTCTACAAATATTAGCATGAATCTATTTGTTGGAACCACGTTAAAAATATAAATTATATAGTTGGAATACATAACCTAACCATGTCTAAACTACAATGGCATTAATATTAAATTTGAAATATATATTTAGGAACTACAATTCACAGTTGATATTCATTTCTCTTTTAAATTTAAGTCTATAAAAAAATAAAACTTATATCTAAACCTTGGATAAGTAAGTAATGGTGATCTTAATGTCATTGACTAAATCCTTTTTTCCTAAGAAGTTTTTTATAACAATCCATCCATTGGATATTTATTAAATACTTAATAAGAAAAGGCAAAATAATAGTAATTCAGTATATTTCCAATGCATTTTTCAACGTGGGGCCAACAATTAGTTTCAAGCTATTTATTTCAGAAGGCTCCGAAGTGTTTGGTTCTTGTGTACTTAGAGCTCCCATTTGAGCTTACAGTAAATAACTGCTCAGTCAGACAACCAAAACTTAATACACCAAAATGCTACTCATACACTCTGAGTGGGCGATACCTGGATTTGAACCCGGGACCTTATGGTTGGGAGCCAGAGGTGTTACCAACTGAACTATCTGGGTACAAATCACTACAATGGACTAATTAATCTAAGTGTTAATAATAAAATTATATCTAACCAACAGAAGGTTGCAGATAAATTTAATAAATTTGTTATTAATGTAGGTAATAATCTATGTAGGGAACTACAATATATATTATTTAAAAAATTTTTTGGGCTACTTAACTAATGAGAATATTAATAGCTTCTTTATTACTTAAAGTTGCCCAGAAAGAAATACATTTAATACGTCAATTAAAATCAATTAATGCTCATA
>JAUZNK010002661.1:0-11334 GCA_035046665.1 Euphysa ruthae | reverse complement strand
AATATATGCCCAAGGAAAGTATACCGAATGGTTGTCATGGTAAAATATTTTTATACTAAATTTTTTTAGGAGTTTGATTATATAGGGTTCCTTGGCAGTACCAGGTTTTTCTACTTAAAAATACCGATCACAATGTGCGCAAGTCGCTGATTGAATTCCAAGATTATAGGGAGAAATTGATCATAGGAACCTAATTTAATTATTTTAATTATATTAGATATTTGAATAGTTCAAACCTAGACATTGTGAGTGAATGAAAATAAGTGTTAAGGCGGGTTCATATCTCATAAGCTTGCTTTGCTGAAATATTCTGAAAAATAAAACCTCATGCTAAACTGTTTATCTCGCGTGGGAGCATTACATTTTTTTTACGAAGTTTTACGAAATGTTGTGAAGTCATAAGGGTAGAAATTTTTAAAGTTCTAATTTGTATGAAGTTAGCTGATCATATACAAGTTATATGAAGTTAGTTCACTATGTACAAGTCTACTTGAAGATACGGCCTTATATCTTGCAGTCCATTGACTCATTGCAAAGGACATAAAAAATGTTCATGGTATTATTTAGAATAACTTGTGCTGCCATTCTATCTTTCAATTCAGATGTATTTATAAAATAAATGACAAAATCATTGAAGGCAAAACTATCACAAACATAGGTGATAAGACATGTTGATGAATAGTAAGGCCTCCCCTTGATAATATTTCTAAATAAGTGTCACCTTTTTATTCTGTCGGGGAGTCATCAATGCAAATATTTTTACAGTATTGTCCTAACTTTTTCACAATCTTTGTTGCAATTTGGCCAGAAATATAAGCAGCAACTTCTCGGCTACCTTACGATAATTCTAAAATTTACATCTTTTATGTTTTCAATGAGTTCTTGCACACTTTCATCTTTATTTGTATCTAATTTTATGCCCTTTTCCACAATGATATAAATACTTTCTTTACCAATATTTTAATTTTCAATATTTGTTCACTACACTAAACATCTTTCAAACCTACTAAAAACCTGCCTCCACTCATTTGCCTGTATTGACCAAATCTTCTTTCAATAGGATCACTTTGAAAGCTTGCAGGTAATACAAATTTGAAAACACCTGCCAAAAGGTCTTCTATTAACGTGGCTTGGCATAAAAGTGTTCGTTGCGATGTTTGATTTGAAAATGTGAATTTTTCACAATTCGGAATTTTAGAATTTTCCCACTTTTTCAAACACTTAGCTATTTCACGTAGGAATATAGGTTTCTTGTCATTTTTAACTGGCTGGCTTTTCGAATTAGAAAGTGTTCACCAAACATGAATAAAGCTAGCTGCATCTTGACAATTGGGGAAAAAAGATCGTATTGCAGTTACAGTAGTGTCATGAAAAATACCCAGAGCTATCTGTACATTCTGCTAAAATTTCCCAGGATGTAACATTTTGTTAGAAATATGCGGAGCTTTTCTAAGATTTTCATCCAATTTTGCATCTTTCTCAAAAACGTCATGCAGCAACTTCCACGATAATTCTCATGAATTAACAATTATGTCATCAAAAAATTCAAAGAAATCAAAAGGTGGAAATACTAACCTTTTCTTCTTCAACAAATTTTTTCTTACACTTTTAATAAGATGGACTGTATCATAAAATAATATATTTTTTGTGACTGAAAAGTAACAAATAAGCTTTCAAGATCTTGACGAAATAACACGGTTAATTTTTTAAAAGTTGAAAGTTAGCAGAATGGTTACCATGGTTATCACAAATGATGGCTCTGAATCTAAAATCACTTGTTGAAACAATTTAAAATTTCATCTTTTAGCCATTCACTGCTAATTCCTGTTGCAGGTGAAGCTTTTATAACATACTGCACATTTTCTTTCAAGCCAATTATTTTAAAATAAACAATACTCTTATATATTATCATTTTTATCACTTGGACCAATTATCTCACTTCCACAACATTCTCCACATTTTTGCAAATAAATTTCATCGAATAAAATTACGATGTCTTTGAAAACACCGACATTATCGAAGTAAAAATTTTGCTGCTTTCAATGCATCAATTTTTCCCTCTTTGATTTTGTTTAAAAGTAAGATAGGAGGTAATGGAGATTCATTTAAAAATAATTTATATGATTGTAATGATGTATTACGTAGTAACAATGAATATTGAATGTCATCGGGTGAATAGACCTGGTTTTTTTTTAAACTTCTCTTTCTAAGTTCATTATCTAATGTGAACGTTAAAATTTAATATCTAACACTTTCATAGCATATAGCTATTCTGAAACGTAAAATGCAAAAGTATCGAGTTTTATCCTTTGCAATATACTTTGCAAGTGTGGACTAAGATTGGTCCATGCCAAACACTGTTTTTGTCGTCAAAAATTTGCTTGGCCTTCTATTTTCAAAAAAATGCAAGATAAAAGGCCGTATCTTCAAGTAGGCCATGACAAGTCGTATAAAGTCAGCTGACCATACACAAGTCTTATGAAGTTAGCTAACCATATATATAAGTATACGAAGTTCATCAAAAGTGAATTCTTATGAACATGGACGCTATGCCCTCTTGAGATAACATTTAATATGGTGAAGAACGATCGGGTGTTGATTACCAATACTTTTAATAAAGAGAAGTTAATCGAGATTTGAACATATTTTGGTAGGTATACAAATAAGCAGATCAAAGAGACTTTTTAACGAGGTTCTAAAATGCATTTTTTGAGTGAATTTGCAGGGGCAGGAACAATTGACAAAGGAAAGTCTGGCGGTAAAAATATCTAAAATTAAATGAAATTGTTATTGGGCTGAATCAGTATTTTATTTATTTTTTTTTTTTTTTTTGTTTATATATCTGTAATGAATAATTATATTTTCTGTTAATATTTGTTTTTAAAGTTGTGGCTGAGCACTATAAAATACATTTCTTGTGGATGAGATATTTTTTTATTTATCTTTTCTAATTAGGACCGTTTTGTTTTATGCTATACTTGTCTTTTATATTTAATGATGTTTCCATTCCTTTGAAATACAAGGAAAGATATATTATGATTAATTCGTCCGTAATTAATAGGATTAGATGTTTCATTTCTTGCAGGACACTTAGAATTTGAGTGAGAATGTCTAATATCTACATTGAGGCTTTTATATTTGGGGGATTTTGCAGTTTGCGAGTCATGAAAGAAAAATTTTGTGGAATTTACTTATTTTAATTCTTCTTTCTCCTCTATTTCACAGACATAGCCTAAAAGAGAAATTTTTTTCGAATATTTTTTTGTAATTGAAATATGCATTGTGGTTGAAACAAGAAATGTTAACTACAAAGCATTTTTTTATTCTTTTTAAATTAAATTTATTTTTAGGTTATGCCTGGGAAATGAAAGAATGAGAAAAATAACAATTTTTGTGGTCCATTTTAATAACATTACCATCTTACAACAAATACCTGCTTTGTCTTCAAGAGAAATGAGGAATCATTTATTATACAAATTATGAGATTAAAAACTTATTTGTTGTTTTTTAAAAATTCCTTTATTTTTTTTACGCAATGAAAGCAGACATTAAACGGTCAAAATTAAAAAGGAAATAATTTAAGCTCTCATAGAAGCTAAAGTGAATTCAAAAATAGTCAACCTTCTAATTTAATAATAAAAAAAATTAAGTTGCAGCTATTTCACAAATGTATTGCTTCAATTCACAATAAACCATACATAATTTATATTGGATTATCAAGAGGGATTACAACCTTCTTTCAATGACAGAATTATTGGAACAAAGCTTGTTATTTCAGGCCAAGTGTGTGACATGAAAGAGTGTGAAGATGACCACAAAATCATTGTTAACCAATTTGATATAATTATATTTGATACAATATTTCTGTCTTCAAGGAAGATTAGGAAAAAAAAATTGTAAAAATCAAACAGAATTATTAAACAAAAAATCAAAATTTATATAAATTTTTGGAACAATATTTTATATTTTTAACAACTTAAAATTATGATAAGGTCCTAATCTGCAGGTATTACACCTTCCTTCATTATCTAGCTATTATGTCTACAACCATCTCTATCTCTCACTCTTCTTCTCAAATTAAGATAACTGCATTTTATCTTCCTCACAAATTATCTTCTTAACTGCATCTTATCTCCTTAACAAATTATCTTCTTAACTGCATCTTATCTCCTTAACAAATTATCTTCTTAACTGCATCTTATCTCCTTAACAAATTATCTTCTTAACAAATTATCTTTTAACTACATCTTATTTCCTCAACAAATTATCTTCTTAGCTGCATCTTATCTTCTTAACAATCTTATTCATCTCAGCTAAAATAGCTACGCTGTCAAATGAAACTACTGGTGACAAATAAATCATATCTACCCCTATTCTGTGTTTAAGCGTTAACCGCCCCCCACCCTTAATTTTTTTTATTAATTTTTTTTTTTTTTTTAGTAATTTTGAACTATGTAAAACATGAAAATATATACAATAAAAGGGTAAAATATGTATAAAAAGCCATAAATTTTTTTATTACAGTACTGGATTTTAGCTCATAGAGCAGGTAAAACATTGATGATATTTTTTTTAATATTTACGGCTATATAAACTGCAATGCCTAAATTTATAGAGGTTCTTGATTTATTCTAAATTTTGAAAATCTTTGGTCTCATCGAGACAAACCGATGTTGATGGCAAATCAGTAACAGAATAGTGTGTTATAATGTTGTAGTTGTAAAAAAAAAGTTTTAAAAAATGGCGTAAAAAAAGAATGAAAAATAGAAGAGGTTTTAATGTTAACGTCCAAATGAAGTAGCTAGTCTTGTACATAATGTAAACATTGGATTTATTAGCTTAGTTGATGTTGATATTGTGTAAGATGGAGGAGTTGAAGCAACTATAAATATTGCTGAAAGTGAATCATCTGTAAATAATAATGAATATGTAAATATTGAATCCAATCCCTTAACAGACTTTCATAGTAAATTCCAGGCTGCTTATCTTCCTCACTGATTGCCAAAATCCATGCATCATTTCTAAAATGCTGTTTATTGACAACTTCCCTATTTTCTCTGCCCTTAGTTTTAGATATTCCGAAAACTTCTTAGGTCATCTCTATTCTGAAAATTTGCAAATTACCTTTTCTTTTCTGCCTCGTGCTCTCCTTTTTGCGACTTTTTTTTAGCCTTCAAATTAAGTTCTTTATCTGTTCTTTCTTTCTTCCATTCTTTTCCAAAGCTACAGCAGATCCCTCACCTCGCAAATGCTTATGATTCTTAGTTGATGGACTTTTTCCATAGCCAAAATTACAGAAACCAAGTTTGAATAAAGTTTAAGAACATTTGAGAATGTTGTTCCAGGATTTCATTTGTCTTTGCGGAGTAGAGAACCATCGTCAATAACATGTCACGCATTATTTGGAATTGTAGTTCGGTCAACATTTTTGGTCAGTGCAGCAAACTTTGCTTTCGTAGGTTCTTTCATCACTCCGTCTTTAAACAACGAAGTCGGGGGAAGGTGATAACTCAAAATAAGGATCTTTTCACGCTGGACAAGCACTATGAGTCGAGTAAACAGTGTAAAAGATAACTTCATCATACTCAACTGGAATAAATTCTTGGAGAAGCGGTAGGAGCTTAACACGATTTTTTCTCTTGATTGATGCAGAAGTAACAGTTGATGCATTCTTGGGTACAGTCAAATGGATTGTAATGTTGAAACCACTTAGTTACGACTTCAATGTCTTTCAATACGTTATGTATTGAAAGACATTGTAAAACGGACTATTTATTAAAAAAAAAAAAAAAAAATTCACTACCATAGACCATAGGCCAAAACATAAAAAAAAAAATGATTTAAAAGGAATTTATCTAAGAATATTCAATGTATATGAGCGTGTTTTGAAGTGTTAAAGTTAGGAAAAAAAATTTCTCAACTCAAAATTCCGCATTTCTTGTGTTATCATCGGGCTTCGAAAATCCTTCATTTTTGATTTATCGATTTTCGGTGTTCACTCTACATAAAAAATTTTACTTCCTGGACGTAATTAGGTAATAAATTTTCAAATTATTAAAGACAAAAAAAAGCAATAATTATAAAGCATTATGAAATTAACGTGTGAACCTGTTGTTATCGTGTAAAAATATCGACTTTATCAATAAATTATCGATTTAGATAGTAAAATAATATTTTACAATTTGGGTTTCTTTAAAAATGTGTTTTAAATTATATAATAAAGAGTATAAACTATTTCTGATAGTTAATAAGTTTTACCTATTGTAATAAAAAATTGTTCACCTTCCACGTATTCGTCGTAATCATCAACACCGTCGTTGTAAAAATCATGGTCAACTGCAAAGGAAGTATTCTCACACTCTATAAAGTTACACAGATTTAAAAATTTTAAGGCTGATCAAACATAAAAACAACGTTTAGGGTCGCAGCCTGTGGTACAGCTACACTTTATTAAATTCAACACACTGTCTGGCGCTACTGGATTCACTAACCATTCGACGGCAATTCCTGTTTTAGTAATCAACCATCCGTGGTTTTAGAGATCATTCACATTATGCATAGGCATATGTATGATTGTTAATTAACTCTTATAATATGACATCTAAGAGTATCCAAAGTCGGTGGGAGCATTTCTTCGTCATATTTACCAGATTTAAACAACCGATACCTCACTTCGTCTAGGGAATTATAAGTAAAATTCTTTTGCCACATAACTTTTCTAGAATTCCTATAACACTCTCTGTAATTAACAACAATTTTCCTAGTCGACTAAACGTTGCTAGAAATTCTGGATACTCAGAGAGGATCGTCAGAGGCTTCCCTTTTCCTTTTCCCATGAAAGAGCTTGTTGTGTCACAACTTGAATATTATACAAATGAATATTATAGCGCGACGATTGCATTACTTATACAATACTCGGTTTGATTTTCGCACTTCGAAACAAGTGTATGTAATGCATTTAACTTTACTATTTTTAAACAATAGTAATATAAATATAAAATCAATTGAAAATTAATTCACATAAACATTAATCCCATGACTAAAAATAAAAAACAACCTGCAAACTTATGGAGACCAATGAACGCACGGCTCCAATCTTCGTTCCAATGTTGCCTGTATTTATTGATAGACCTTCGTTTATTTCCAATACTAATAAGAAGGCATAGACTACTATCAGGTGAATATGTGTTTCTTAAGCTTATTAAAAACACGTCAGTATCTGGACTTTGAATAACAATACTTTTAAACTCGTTGGCAGTAGCGTGTTCAGCATGAGAAAGAAGACGCGTGTCTGTTCCTTCATGGTTACAACGCAAAGCAGTTACTTTAATTACAACAACCTTATTTAGTGTCGGGACATATTTATGGCAATATTCACCATGTGATATGTATGCTGGAATTCCCTGAAAGACACCAGGATCACTCAATTGGCAGTTTTGATAAAGAAACTCGATAAAATTTTCTTTGTTGCTTCCAACAGACATATACATTTGCCATTGGTTTGGAACTTTTTGGATAGGTTTCATAATCTTTATTCCCTGGGTTCCCGATGAAGCTGTTTTTTCCCGTTCTAGATGTTTTATATTGATTTCTGGATATCGGTCACTGACGAAATCAATACGGAAGATCCAATAGAAATGATTGTATGCAGAAGAAAATTAGCCAATTCTGTGAATCTCGGGGAGATGTTTTCAATGTCTGAACTATAGCCACAGCATCAATCATTAAAGATCATTACTGAAGATTGCAAGCAGTAGCATAAAACTTCTAGTATTTAAAGACACAGTGCGTTTTTCTTAATCTTAATAAAAAAAAATGTATATATATATATATTTTTTTTTCTTGAATTCAAATTCCATGAGTAACGGGAGTTGTCCCAGATCCAGACAGAGTTTCTTCAAGTAAATCAGCATTTTTATAAACTAGAGTTGTAAACTTCTTCTTTGCTGCATTACATGGAACAATGATATTATTCATCAAATTTAACTTTGCTAATGGAGATTCATGACGGACGACAGTTATACTTGATACACAATGACCAAAACCATCTAAAAAACACCTCCACATGTATAAGGTTTAATATATATAGAATTAAAAAATAATAATCACTTCATGACTTCATTATCTTCTGTCTTCTTCAAATTATACTTTGTTAGAAATCATTATGATTTTATGGAATAAGGTGATGTTTGAGTCCGTTGTGTACCTTGATGGAATTATATTTAATTCTGCGGGAACTTTAAATTCTTTAAAACTTAAAGATTAAAATCTTGGAAAAATTTTGCAAGAACGTAATTTCCTGGAAGATTATTTCTGAAAAATTTCCCAGGAATTTAATTCCGCAAGAAAGCATAACTTCGGTTTTCTTAGAGACTCTTATTCCTTGGTTTGTACTTATAACAACAAACTTCCTGTTAGAGTAAAATTTGATTTCTATTATTTTTTAACTATGAAAATTGAATCACAAATTTAGCAGCCTCGGGTAAGAGGCGACGCACCCTGCTAAGTAGAGATTTGATCTCAAGCATCACACTACGCCGTTTAAAATGCTTTGTGATACAAACTTTCATTTTTTATACATTTAGGCGTGAAGACACATGTTTCGCAATAAATTTGCTGTCGTAAAAGCAAACCACTGCAGCATCTCCAACAGCAAAAGCAGAATGCTGTCATTAGTTGAATGTAGAAATTTAATAAAAACGATATTAATCTTTAAAAACCAAAAACACAATATAAATTTAAACCCTGAATTACAAACAATAATGACTAAACTAACAAAAAAAAATTTTTTAAATACTACCATTGACGAAAAAACATAAAAACCTGTTCAATGAGAGAGTTCATGTAGCTTGTTAGTAACCTGTAACGACGCCATCTGATCTATGAATTTCCATCTTCTTAAATAACTTAAACCTGGAGTACAACCAAGCTTTTTGTGAAATCAAAATGTAATATCAAGTCAAAATATCGTATTGATGATATTCCTGAAGCCAAAATTTTACTACTTATACTACTATATATAGAGTTAAAACTAGAACAATATATAAAGGTGACGTCAGTCAACATTGCTCACAGACCGTTTAAGAATATTTCCTGGAATTTTAAGGGAATGTTTATAGTATAATTTCGAATGTTTTAAGTTGACCAGAACTTTCATTTTCTTAATTATGCATTTTTAAACCACATGCTTTTAAATGTTGTACTTTGACCTCCACATACTCGACTTCACTCGGCTCTTTTAAAAAATCTGGACAACTTAAAGCACTCTACTACCCTTTATAAACATCATAAAAATTTCAACCGGAGATGATTAACCCAACTTCCACAATTAGCAGGTGTAAAACCATTTTCTGCTCCTTTTTCCGGTTACCTTTTTATTATATGCTAGTGATCTGAAAATATACTTTTTCTCAAAATGAAAAATACAGTCAAGGGGGTCTCTCTCTTAAACCACTAAACATGGAAAATAAAATGTTTGTTACTAATTACTAGTATAATTAAGACTATTTTATACAAAAAAAAAAAGAGGGGTTTTCACTATCTACCATCATCGTTTTTTCCTGAAAGTTATCAGACAATCCTGGACATATATTTCTGGACTTTAATAATAAACAACGATTTGTCTTTAAAAATATGTGAAATACCTCCTCCTCTAGTAAAAACTAGACTTTAAATTAATTCAAACACCCGGATAGATGATGAATCTGCTGCACATGGGTTGGAAAACTCTTTAAATTGCAGAATCTGAAGGAAAAAAAATTACATTAACGTAAATATTAGTAAAGCGCTTTAATTTTGACAAATGATGAAAAAAGCCAATTTTGAGGACGAAAATACGTATACCTCTCGTAATGCTTGTATATAATATTTATATTACTTATTTCTTCAACTTCAACATGCTTTTTATACAGAATTAAAAAACACCTATTAAATATAGATCTAAGTATATTATATATGTTAGAACATGTACAACCCACTTTTCCAGAAAATTTCAGTGAAAAATATTATACACTTCCAATGTGCACAGGTTTGAAATGGCTGTGCCCCTCGGATCAATGTTGTAAAACAAGAATGATCACTCTGAGAGCCTTTTACAAAAAGTGGCTCAACAATGATTACCGCTACAGGGGGAATGGGGAGTATTTCAAGAAAAAAAGTTGCTCAGAAGTATGTCTGGGATTGTAGCTATTTTTTTGTTATTGTTAATGGTGAAATCTAGAAAATATAACAGATAATCCAATATTGGACTAGACCAAAATCTTATTCACAAATTAAACAAATTTCTGGTAGTATGTGTCGATTCCTTCTATTACTATTACCCATAATATTTGAGATGTATTTTCTACTTGACTTTCTCGCTATGGAGTTGGTTGCTAAATGATGAATCTGATCTTCGTTTTTATTATTATTGGCTTAAAATTCTTTTTTCATTTTTTTTCTACTCTTTGAATGCGTACTTTATTAGTAAATTTTTGATAACACTTTGATAACAAGGACAAGGTGGTGATTGCAGTGTTGTGTAGGTGCAAAGATCATCTTTTGTAACAAACTTGAGAGATTTCTCCGTAACTGTTTTTCTTTCTTCAGCAAGACAAAACCATTTATTTCTTTTGAAACAGAAATTTTCAAACGTTTTCATGGAAAACTTCTTCAATTCGCTGTTGATTCCACTCACATAAACAAGAAAAAACGGTTGGCTGGCATGATGCTCAGCCGACATTTACTTTATGCATCAAAATATAACTTTGCTTTATCAATTTACATTGTCGATTTGTAATTTACGTACGGAATGTAATTTTTATATATAGAACAACAGAATTTCCGGATATATTGATAAGAAAAAAGATGGTGGAGAGGAATCGATAGCATGCATGATAAGGTTTAAAATTTCTTAAAAAAAGCGCATTTACAAATTGAGAAATTTTTAGTTACTATTTTATTACATAGTATACTTTAAATACCATGGGAAAAAAAATAGAACTCATGACTACACTACAAACCTGAAAGATATAGTTAGCACCCACTTCCATTTTCGAAAAACATATTTTTATTTGAATAATTTCAGAATGGCTCTTCAAATACTTTGCACTTTCGAGAAATGTATGGAACAGAATGCGTCTACATTATATCTTAAATTTAGAAATAAAATAACCTAGTTTTTTAGACCAGGCCCCAAGTGGGCGGGTGCACCACCTTAAAAGGGACAAATTGTCTATGATATTTTCTGATGCCCTAGACATTATAGTTTATGGAAATTGACGGTAAACGGGCTGGGGAGGTGGCATTCGGTCACACTGACCATTCTTCTGAGGGTACCTGAACTGGACTCTTCCG